>VWZI01003587.1:537496-652323 GCA_013396835.1 Psilopogon haemacephalus | reverse complement strand
TTTCTCACACAAATTCTCCAATTAGCTCAAACCAACACAGAGGCTATTCCCTCTTGTTGATCACCTGTGAGAAGAGAGCAGCACCAACTTCTCCACAACACCCTTCAGATAGAGAGCAATGAGGTCTCCCCTCAGCCTCCTCTTTTTCAAACTAAACAGCTCCAGCTCCTTCAGTCACTCTCATAAGATTTATTCTCCAGGCCCTTCAACAGATTTGTTGCCTTTCTCTGCACTTGCTCCATCACCTCAGGATCTCTCTAGTCTTGACATGCCCCAAACTGGACACAGTAATTCTCCAGCTTTAGATTATCTTTGATTTTGGTGTTTTAAACACACACGTTTAAAGAAATTATCTAGATTTTTGGCATTAATTGGTATGGTCACATCAATAGTGGGACAGAATAGACAACAGGAAAACAAAGAGCAGCAGTTTAAATTTATTTATATGCAAATAATTAATTCACAGGAGGCAGCTATCAGAAGCAGAGAAAACTGAAGGTTTAATCACAACTAACTTCTCTAGACAGCCTATTTTTCAATTCAGAGCATTTCAGATAAAATTTAATTTACTAAGGGATTAGTAATTTAATTGTATTAATAACCAATGACAATTTTTTTCAAAACAAGAAAAGGAAAGAAAAAAAGACAAAAATACACTGAGTTGCAAAGCATGGCAAAACTGGTATCTGTAGTATCTGGTAAAACCCCAGATACTACATTTGTTTAGTTTTCTGCCAAATATCAAGAAAGTAGAAAACTACATTCAAAATGGAAAAGTAAAGCCATTGAGGAGGATGTGGTTTTAATTACAATAGTACATAGCACTTCATTAGTAAATAACAGAAAACTAATGACATCTTTTTCAAAAAATTCATACAAAGCCAATCTGCATATTTTTGTTATCCTAATATGAAAAGGAAATGGTAACAAATATCCAAGCTAATACCCTTCCTGTAGCCAAACTATGTCTCTTCAGGAACTATGTAATTGGATACAATATAATACAATCATTCATCATGTCAGACATTCAATATAACTTCACCCATATAGCAAGGTCATTTCTTCCAATGGTCATTTAACAAAAACTTTGTGCTCAGAAATATTTATGCTAGTTTCAGCAAAAACAAGTTGTATCTTGAGGATGCTCAAGTTCCTGACATTTCTTATTGCTGTCACACATGTATGTAAGAACTTCACAGCAAATCATCAAACAGTTATTTTAAAGTCTTCTGACAGTTATATTTACAATTTCTTCTTCCTCTTCAACAAGGCCAAAAAGATTTGAAGGTGTTCAGGAATTCACAAAAGCAGGACACTAGTTTATAATATTCTCAGCGCCAGAACAAGTATCAGTTGTCCTTGATGCCGTATATAGAAAGGTCTCCCCATGCTCTCATTAATAAGGGCTGGGAATCACCATTTTTTTCCTGAGTCAAAAAATGTCCCAGACTCAGCACCTACCTCTCTGTTCTGGAGACTTACTCTTAAAAGCTAGCAGATAATTTAGACTGGCACTGCAAAAGAACACCAAATNGATTAGCAGTTGACTGTGGTTGCTGTACAGATTATATGCAACAGATACAGGCCCAGGTTCTCCCCTTTCTTTGGCTACATGGACACAAATGGAAGTAAAGACTACTCATAGAGATAAGCTCTAAAAGTTGAAACCTGCATTCCCCGAAGGAGAAAAGTAGGATGTAATTCTCATTTGGGTGGGACAGCACATTTAGAAAGCAATTGTATTAGGAACAGAGTAGCACTTGTGTGTAGAAGAAAAAAAAAACAACCCCACAACAAAAAAAGTCTTACCCTCCTCAAGAACAAAAGGAGGAAATAATACCAGTCTTTCCTCTGGATCTATTTTTTCAGTGTGAGATGGAATTTTGTACAAGTGCATGAATGTGCCCACATGAATAAATGCATAAACACATACAGGAATTTAAGATTAATGTTGCTCCGTGCTCTAGACTAATCACAATGTCACAATAACTGCCATCCTGTTCCACGCTGATGAGGAAGATAGAAAAGAAAGGATGAAAGACAAGGATGAAGGAAAGTAGTATCCTGGCAAAAGACAACATTTTGCTGTTTCATTCTCTCTTCTTCAACAGGATTGCCTCACAAAAATTGTGAACCCTTCAGTCTCCTCTGTTTTGGAAGAAAGGTACAAATGTTTTCTTCCTCGCTTGCCTTATCACTGTCCTTTAGTGGCAGCGCAGAGGTTTATTACGTTCTTATCTCTGAAAAATGTTGAGTTATTTTTTATATTCTTGGGAAAAAAAAAAAAAAAAGCTTGTTAGTCATCTCCTGTTTTCTTATCATGGCTGTTATTCATAACTTTTGCTAATTTGCTAAATGGTCCAAAACGGGCATTGGCATCCATTGACAATGATGTATTCAGAAGAACAAGCACATTGCAGTCTTCATCATAGACTGGTATTGCCCAGAAAATACATTACTCATTTAGGGGTAACTCTTTGTCTTAGATGCCCACTTCCCAAGTTGTTTACATATTTACTCTTCATCAGAGAATAGAAGCCAAGATTCCCTACTCCTAAGACAATACAAGCTACATCAGAGTTCTCTTGTCTGCCTTTTCTTGGGGTTCATGATTTCTTCATCTGGGCTATCAGTAGTCCATCTGCAATAGGAAGGATGGGATGTGACCCCAATCCATCCCAGCTTATGGACTGGGAAATGAGAGGGGGCTGGGACTTCCTCAGGATATAGAGGAAATTGAATCAAACCTTCCACTTTCCAGGCAAGTACTTTCCCCCTCAGGTCATCAGGACAAGATGGCCACTGCCTTTCCCTATTCTCTAGGCAATTTACTGCTATCCCTTATTGAACCAGCAGTGCCCAGATCACTTCTAGCAAATCAAGATCTTCCAGAGAGCAGCGCTAAAGTGATTCATTTAGCCAAAAACTGTGGCCCTGTCACGAGTAGCAAGGCTGTTAAAGGTACTGAAGAAATCTTTTGGGTCTAAGTGTCTGAGCAGCTGCACTGCAAGGCTGGCTTTACATTAATCATTCAGGGAAGTCTAATTCCTTAGATCTGGCTTACAAATTAAAATAGAGAGCTGGATCATGAGTCTGGCCATTAACACCTCTGACTTCTGCCTATACACTGTGCAGATATGAGCCTGATGGCATACTGGAGCCCAGAATCAGGCATGACTTTAAGTTCACATTTGGTGATTGGAAAAGAAGCATTGGAAAGCATGAGCAAAATGTGCATGCAATGTGAATATTAGTACATGACTTTTTGATTTCACTGATCTAGGGTAAGAGTCTCTGCCGTGCTCCAACCTTGCTGTGAGCATCATCAAAGAGACAGCAGCTCCACCATTAATGCTAGTAGCCAGTTCACCTGTCATAGAAAAAGAAAAGCAGTGATAAACTCAACTCTCTTGTCATCACTTTCTAGAATTTTTGTCATTTGGCATTTGCCACGAAGTAAATGTTAATACAGCTCTCTGTTCTTATATGCCCTCTTAATTTCCAGTGGTACATCAGAACATTTTCTCTAACAAAATGATGTTTGCATCAGGAAGTCACACAGTTACACCAGTTTCTAGACAGGATGATTGAATTGCATTGATGTCAAATCTGAATAAGGAGTTTTATTTATTGACACTAACTTTTAATTCTTACCTCCTTGCAGATTTATACTAAGTTCAGAATATCCTGACTCTTCTTAACCTGAATCTTTTTAACATTCTGGATTAGTAAATGTTTTGGAGTGGGACCTGCACTTTTGTCTCTGTAAAATAAAAATAAGCCCCCTAAAAGTAAATACCAAATATCCACTTTTTCTCCTCTGAATTTGGTGAAACAATAGAAAATATATTATTTTCCTCGATGGCAAGGATTTATTTATTATTATCATTCTATCTCAGTATTGCTTCTGAAGAGATAGCAAATAGGACAAAGTGAATGGGATGAAAAGCAGAATGAAAATCTGGAAGGCAGTTTGGCTTCCATTCGCAGTTTCAAATACGTATAAACCTACTCAGATATTTTTCAATGTTGTTAGGTCATATCTTCTCATGGAAAACTGTTCTTCCAGAAAATTTCTCTCCATTCCTAACCGGAATAAAATACCCCATAAGTAACTTTTCAACTGTTCTTTAAACAAGACCTGGAAATTAAATAATTATTTATTTGAATATTTAGCAAAGTTCCTGCTGAAGATTCTTGTTATTTTTTAACAACTCAAGGCTTGTAGAACATTGTTTTTCAGAACAGAACTATTTACTGTAAAGAACATGGACATATTCTTTCCTCCTCTTCTGCAATGAAATAAAACATGTCTTACTGTCTTATCCATAGAGACATTTTCAAGAAAATGTGCTATAAACAAAGGGTTTTGTCTGCATACCACTAAAGTCCCTACTTTGTCACTGAGTTCACCAAGTGAAGTACTGGATGAGGACCATATATTTAGAAGCCATTTCATTTCCAGCAACAGTTCCCTTCTTTACATTCTTGCCATGCACAGTTCTGCTTAATCCAACCACCACTAGAAATGTAACAAATAGGTGTGAACTAGACGCTAAATGCCAATTTTTTAATATTTAAAACTGAATGTACTGTTCCCAATGAGCAATTAAAATGAATGCATCCTAAGGACCTTTTTATATTTGCTTTTGGAAAACATTCCTCTCTTTACAGCTGTTACCAAGCCAAAAAACAATGTGTGAGCACAGCCAGCAACTTGGAGTGGAAAGGAGCTATTTATTTCCTTGCTGTGGTCCAAGGTGTTTTCAGAATTGCTGAATATAGCTTCCTGTTTTTTAGACAGTTATTAAAAGTGGACCTTTGGGGAAGCAAATTATTCTGAAAGTTGCACTAACTTCATAGTAATGTCATTGATTTCCCTAAATTAGTCCCAGCTTAACGTCAGTGTAGATCAGTTTCCTTTGTTCTCTGTGAAACAATGCAATGTAACCCCATGCGTGTTCAAGCATGGATGAAACTATATTGCTGACATCCAACACTGGGAGTAACATCAGCTTTATGAAATCTTTTTAGTGATTATTGCAACTGCAGTTGATATTTGGGATAGAATCTCTTGCATTGCCCTATTTCATGACAACAAAGGAGTTGCATTCATTGCCAGGTGTGTGTTCCCTTTCTGCTTTATTGCAGAACAGCTTTCAGTAGGCTATTGGCAAGCTCTTGGAAGACAAGCAGTTTATGATAGACTCTGTATTGACAGCCCACTAATTTATTGATAGTCTGTTAGGCACTTCTACAGAGCAGATTTCTCAAAATATACCTCAGCAAATTTAAGGAGTTCTGGCACCTTGCAGAACACAAGACCCTTTGAGCTGATTCAAAGACAAATTTTAATATATTGTCATATTTCAGTGTTTTAAGTACATTTTCTTCTGCAGATAATTGCATGCTTTAAAATATTACTGCATTATTAATGGGCGTGTACACTCATAATTGATATTCTGTTCCCATCAAAAGCAGCACAGAGTTACTACATCCCTTTGCATTTTGTTTGCACAATCATTTCATTACCCTCTAGCATCGAATTGCCCTGGTCTGCCATTTCTGACCACGGAGAAAAGAAAGTATTATTTCCATACTATAGCAACCCACTCAGTTACAGGACTACAAACAACCATTAGATTATTTTTTTTTTCCTTTCTTTTTAGGCTCTCTACAATTCAGGGCTCAGCATAGCTCCATCTGAACACCAGTAAGTCTTCTCATACATGCTCTCAGGCTTGATTGCTTACAAAGGCAGGATGACATCCTTGCAGACTTGGCATTATAACAGGATTAGAGCAATTCTGTGCAACTTGTACCTGAATTAGATTTTGAATTCTCGTGGCATCGGTACTGCCTAAAATTTAAATAACTTCAGCCACAGTATGTCTAATCATTAATAACTACCATTGTAATCAACAATCTAAGTATAGTTCAGTAGATTAAGTTAATCAAATTATGTTTAGTAATAATCAGATTTAAATCTTACTAGACCCATGGGAATCCTTGTCTTGTAAGCTCTAATGGTAAACTACTTTTATTCCTGTGTTTAGGACACTCACTGATGTCTTTATCTAGAAAAACCATTCACAGAAATTTGTTTATTCACTAAGTCAACATTTACCTTGGACTGTAAATATTTTGAGGCCAAACAGGGACTACTAATAGGATGTAATATTTTTAAAAATATGATCCAATGAAAGATGTTCTTTAAAGATGTTGGCTTGTCTCTTCAGGATATGTGAATTCAGGACACACAATTCAAATTTTACCTTTCTTGGAAGATTTTCTAGCATTTTTAGAATCAATTAATTTATCAGACTGCAAAGAACTACGGACAAAAAAACAATCATCAAGTGACAGTGTTTTAAACTGTTGTTGATACCGTGTCACTTCCTTCAGTTAATACTCAATATCCTGTGGACATCTGAGGACACTGCTGTCCTTTCCACAGAATTAATTGACCTGCTTTCTCAGCTTCCTGGTGCAAATGTAGCATCCACAATCCTGAAGACCCAAGATTATTCTTTTGTGGACAAAACCAGAGTCAGTGCAGAACGGAACTCTAACACGGTAAAAGATGATATTCAGTTCACTACTTTTCTTCAGAAAAATACCTAAAACTTACATAGAAACATGCAACTAAACATGGAACTATAATACTGGTGGGGAAAGAGTTTGCTGTAGTAATTTTGGTATTTAAGAAAGGCGCACAGCACTGAAGAGAACTGCAGTAAAAATGCAGAGAAGTATTGGGTTACTAAGGAAAAGGTAAAAACTCAGAAAAAGTGGTTTTATGAATAGTATTAATATCATAATATATTTGTATAAAGGAATGACTGTTTTATTTTTCTTCCTATTTTACCAATTTGCAGTGAGGGGAAAAAAAAAAAGCAGCAACCCCCACCCCCCAGAGAAACATTATACACATCACATATTCTTGAGGAAATGATAGAACTTCCTGTTCTCTCACATCTGGAACAGGAGCAAGTACAATTAAAAAAAAAAAAAAAAAAGAGGCTAAATAATTTACCATGCTGTTTGTTTCAAAGACCTTCTTCCAGAAGTAAAGGAAATCTATTTGCATGTTTCTAAAGGCATTGTTCCTTCAGTCTGTGATGTTCATCAGTCAGGTTTGCTGCTTTTGTTTTTGTAATCTAAATAAATATAGTTCAATGCTTCGGAACTCCACGGTTATCCCAGTGGATTCCTCTGTATCTATTGTATGAAGTAGAACTAGGGGAAGCAAAGGATGACTAATTTTATGAATACAGGCTAATAGAAGCAAGTGAAGAGCTCTAACATTCTGCTACAGTCTGACACTTTAAGATTCTCATGTTCCATAACTTTTGACTCTCTCAAGGTTAATTTTGCATTTTCCATTTTTGCTGACTATTTCTACAATTTTCTCTGATTCATTAATTCATTAAATATTGCTAGGAAATTGGTAAAATACCTCTTATTTACTTGTGGTAGGCACCTTCCAAACAATAACTACTGGGTGTAAGTTGGTATCTAGCTTGCAATAATCAACATGCAACAGCATCATGGCCTAAGTAAGAGCTGAATGTGGAGTTAAGGGAGAAATTACTACGGAGAAACAGCAGCTGAAGAGTTGAAAGCCAAAGGAAGTGCAACACCATACGCTGGCAGAAGGAGCAAAAATGCAAACGGACTTAATTTATCTTTTGATTTTTGTTAATCAGATTTTTAAAATAAATATTTTAAAGATTTTTAAAGTTCTAAAAAGCAATTAATGCATAGCTAAAGCTGTACCAAATTCTGTGTAGTCCTTACTTGTCAGTGGTTTTCACAGTAAATACCTGAGAAGGTTTGTACCTTGAGAAGGACTTTATAGGAATGAGAATTTCCATTAAAATTATACAAAATATGTTTTAAACTGTAAACACACATTTTTCATATTTCCTGTTATTTCCAATTAATCAAGATGAATCAAAATAGCATTAGAGTTGATTTACACTTGATTAATGTCTCCACATTAGAAAATTATAGAAAAAGGATAATTTTGTTGATGCAGTCTAGATCGTGGCCCCAAACCACCATTTGTTCTTCCTTTGAAATCAAAGGTGACGCTGGGCAGGATCACACAGTACACAGTGCCCAAGACTACATAGACAAGACCATGGAAGACAATGCATAACCAAAACCAGCTATACAAGAGCTGGATTTTATTCTAAGCATGCCCCTTACACTGTATGTAGTCAAGAGAGAGAAACTGGCTCCTAAGGCTCCTATATTCTAACTACAAAACACACATCCAAAATAACTTGCTAAACAATCTTCCGAGGAGTTGCTCCTTTTGGCAACCATAGAGGAACTAGCTTAGACTAAAGGTCTAAATTATATAATTTCCACTTTTAAGACAGCTAAATTTGGAAAAAGATAAATATTTATTTCTCTTATGTTTTATTGTCTTTTCATATACAAAAAATCAATGTCAATTTTTAAAATATAGCTCCTGCCACCCAGAGAACCTATTTTCTAGTGCTATTGAAGACCAAATTCTTCCATGGATT
Organism: Psilopogon haemacephalus; assembly: GCA_013396835.1. NCBI lineage: Eukaryota > Metazoa > Chordata > Aves > Piciformes > Megalaimidae > Psilopogon > Psilopogon haemacephalus. Next base: position 643,783 of record VWZI01003587.1, on the reverse strand, counting down.
TCTAAACTGTAGCTGTAGTTCATTGTCAGCCCTACACTATCTCCTGAAAGCCATGTCTAGAAAATAAAGCTCATAGCTAGCTTGGGAACTCCTACTCACTAAATGTTGCTAAATGCAACATTTGTAGTTATGAGAATTTTTATTCAACATGAAAAATATGCACTCTGATAGTATTTGGCACCTATCAGCATCATGAATAGCTCAATTAAAATTTGATCAAAATCACAAAGCAGACATTGTATTTTACCTTCCAGAGAAAAAGTCTGGAAGACAAAAGACAAAGTCTGGATTTTCCTTAAAGCTGTTCAGAACACCATAGTGTCTGATGAGAAGGGTGGGGCATTTCTATTTCCTTGAGTAAATTCATGGTTTAGCCACTGAACTTTGGACATCGAGAAGATATGAGACTTAAGAACACAAAAGTGGCATCAGGAATAGTTAAGATGGGAAATCATTAAGGCACGAACAATGTGAAGCTGGAAAGTACTGCAACAGGCCACTGGGAAATGATGATTACAGTGTCAGCACTGATCTGCCAAATGTGTTTTCTACTGCCTGAAGTGGGACCCAGGATTTCTTTGTCTCAAATCACAGCATTGCTAAAAAGGAGATGCTTGTCTCAGTCAAAGAATAATATCTAAATAATGTAATGTTGCCTCTTACTTTCTTGGTGGACACATTTGTGCTATGAGTGGTCATGGACTCATCAGTGCTGAATTAGTCAGGAATCGCGTTTGTCAAAGTGGTTTTCCTAGTGCATGGTGAAAAGTTGCCCAAATGGTGAGTACAAAACAAGACAATGTGCCTTAGCAACACGTTTCAAAAAGAAATACATTGAAATTTCACTGGCAAATCAACATAACATTTTTTAATTAAAAAAGAATCACTCAAGGGAACCTTTCTCAAGACCAGAGCTTGTGCAATGCAAAACTTGGAAAGATGTTTTGACTAGACTCTGCAATCTGTTGACCTTTCAGAAATATTCTCTTAGTAAATTCATGTGTACCAAAGGTACTGGAGCTGATTTACTATGAAGCAAGGCAATGTCTGCTCAAGGAATGCTCCAGATTCATGAAGAATGTAAATTTGCTCTTTTTACAGGATCCTGAAAAATTTACATAGCCATCTCACATTGTACAACCCTAAAGCTCTTTCCTATCAAACTATTAAAAACATTTCATAGATATAAATTATCATCACAGAGACTAATATATTGTCAGCATTCAGCTAATGAAAATATTCTAGGCAAAATGTTAAGTTAAATGTTTGCTTATAGGGAATGTTGGGACTGCAGGGGTCTCTGTTATAGTTCAGCAGTTCCAAACACTTTTACATAGAGACAGATATGCACTCTACAATAAAGCCATTTGGAGAAAGCTTTCTATTTTCTTCTGCAAATGAAATTTATATTTCATTTCCTCACTAGAAGATAATTTTTAACTTACAGTTGACACTCCAGCATTTACCAGTCCTATATTTTACTTTGATGTTCTCTCGATAAAAATATCCTGAGATGTGGCCACATGAATTATAGCAAATTTACAACCACTTGAAAATGCTTTCCCATTATTCAGTGGTCTCTAAATAAAAACATTACCTGGCAAAAGCACATTCTTCAGAATAGATAGCATCACTTAAGCATGGCCATATCTCTTACAGTAAATCCAGAGAGTTCCATCACAGGATATTTCATGATGCCATGTACTTTTTCTCCTGACTTTTCACATCATCTTAATATATCAGAATAACTGATGGTGAGTAGTCCCTGTGTTGACTTCAGTAGAAGAACTGTAATTCAAGTCACCCCTGCTATTGCAGTCTATGCTGGATGGAAGCATTTTCACTTCACCAGCACTGCTTCTCATCTGAAGTCCTGTCACATCCCGTTCACAAGGGTTTTGTCTCACCCATGGGAGCTGGAAGGTGCTGCAGCACTCACATGCACAGTCCCTGCCCAGGAGGGTGCTGGAGCTGCCCTGTCTCGCTCCCCACCACAACATGACTCCCAGAGTAAAGACGCCTAGCTGAGCTAGCTAGAATGGGGCTGCAGCATATTCCTGACAGACTCAGGATGTAAGACATGAACACACAGTATATAGCCCTTGTTCTATTCTCAGTTAGCCAGGCACTAAACAACAGCCGGACTTCCACTGTGCAGGGATTGTATCTTGATAGGTACAAGAACAAAGAAATGTGTCAAAGTGTATGGGAATATTTCTCCCAACATGTTTGCATTTTTTCTGAAGGCTAATTAAATAAACTCAGGTGGCTTTCCCTGATTGTTTACACTTGAACTTTTCATTAGCTTAATATTCCATAAATCTGACTACACATGCCATTCATTCACAGTTTGTTTTTTTTTTTAATTAATGCATTTTGCTTCAAGATGCAGATGTTAGCATACTAGAAGACTAACAAATCTCTCAGTCTGAATAAACAGGAATCTAATGTTTATGCATGATACAGAGAATGGTGTAGGGAGTTTTCCTCATCAAAAAGGGTAAACAGCCAAATTTGATTACAGCTTGAAAGCCAAAGGGAAGTATGTCACTATCTCATCCTGCAAGACACAAGGTAATTAAAAAAAAACAACACCAACAGTGGTTCACTAGTGAAAATGTAAGCAGATACACAAAATCAGACTAGGCAGTAATATTTGGCACACTTCATACCTATATACCTATATGGGTCCATTTCTAATTTTTAGTGATGATTTTCTGGTTTTTTTGTTTGTTTGTTTTTTTATTAAAAAACAAAACAAAACCAACACCCAAAAACACCCCCACAGTGAGTCAGTTTTTTAAAGCTGTCCTAAAGCACACTCTAACATAGAACCTTGGAAAACAAAATTAATTGTGTACAATATACTTTTTTTACTCTGAAACAGTTTAAGCAAGTTCTAGGTTAATCTTCTGAAATGAGATAGAGAAAAAGCATTTGTAAGGACAATAAGAATGTTTTCAAGAGTAGCCACCATAGATTTACTAAAAGGAAATCATGATTGACTAATCTGACACCCTTCTATGATGGTGTGACTGAAAGGGTAGATGCAACGAGTGAAGTGGATGTTGTCTACCTTGACTTTAGCAAGGCTTTTGACACTGTCCCATGTAGGCACACTCAGGAAGTCTGGGTTAGAAGATTAGATGGTGAGATGGATCATGAACTGGCTGAAAAATGGAGCTCAGAGAGTTGTGATCAACAGTGCAGAGTTCATCTGGAGACCTCCAACTAGTGGTGTTCCTCGGGGGTCAGTACTAGATTCAGTCTTATTCAAGATCTTTATGAACAACACGAATGAGAAGATAGAGTGTACTCTCAGCAAGTATGCTGATTATAAAAAGTAGGAGAGTTGGCTGATACACCAGCAGGCTGTGCAGCCATTCAGCAAGTTCTGGACAGGCTGGAGAGATGAGCAAATGGGAACCTAAAGAGGTTCAACAAGGAGAAGTATAGAGTCCTACACCTAGGCAGGAATAACACTGTGCACAGGAAAGATTAAGGGTTGATATGCTGGAAAGCAGCTCCTTGAAGAATGGCCTTGCAGTCCTGGTAGACAACACGGGATGGCAATGTGCCCTTGTAGCCAAAACGGCCAAAGGTATCCTGGGGTACGTTAAGAAGAGTGTGTCCATCAGGCCAAGGAAGGTTCTCCTTTCCCTCTACTCTGCCCTGGCAAAGTACTCCACATCTGGAGTACTGTGTCCAGCTTTAGGTTCTCCAGTTCAAGAGGGACAGGGATATACCACAGAGTGTCTAACAGAGGGCTATGATGATGATTAAGGGACTAGAACACCTATCTTACAAGGAAAGTTTGAGAGAACTGAGGCAGTTTAGTCTGGAAAAGAGAAGACTGAGAGGAGATCTCATTAATGTTTATGAATATGCAGAGGGTCACTGTCAAGGAAGTTGGAGCAAAAATCTTTCTTTGTTTTCTTGCCCAATGACAAAAGATTGAAAACTAAAATTTTAAGAAATTTGGCCTAAAAAGAAATCTAGGCACCAGGATGTAAAAGACATAGTGCTGAAGACTGTACTGCTGCTGCATTTTGGGTACATATTTTCTTTGCTACATTTTTTTAAAATATGATTTTTTTTTTCTGAAAGTAGTTCCAAAAGAAGCTGAGCACAGTTCACTTTCCTTGTTTAGCAGCAAGAAAAATTCACAGCCTAAGCAAACCCTGTTACTTTTTTCTTTTTTTTTTAGCTAGAAGTACAGTAAGCTGTCACTGTAAGTGGAAATAAAGCAATGTATTATTATACTAATTTTGGCATCTAGCTTATCTTATATATTTTCAACCAAAAGAAGAATTTGTTTCTGGTTGAGTTGGGTTGATAATCTTTAGTTAAAATAGCTGCAATTTGCAAAGTAGATATCCTTACAGACAGCAGATATTAACAGCTTTGAGTCCAGAACAGTCTGTGATTATATCTTTGCACAATATCATTGTGGTTAGCAAGAACCACTACACAAATAAGCCTCAGGTTCCATGTCCTTGGCTTTTTCAGCCTCAAGAGGCTAGAAATTAAAGCCTGCAAATCACAGGGAAGTGCAAAAACCAGCTAATATTGGGAAGAAACAGGGAACTGTGGGTTTTACTGGCACACAATACAAAGAATCTATCTGCTGCCACCTTGTCGAAAATTTTAAAAAGACCTAGCTTTATCAAAAGTATATAAGATGCCAGTTTTTCAATTAAAAAATGGCTCAGACAAATAAAAGCACACAGAGTTTAAACAACATGGACACCCAAGAAGCCTATGAATACAACAGTCTATTAAACGTCATCTAAACCAAGTTTTTGATTTGGATGGTGCTACCCAACCACATGAAAAAATATACAAACATTTTTACACTCCACAAAATAAACTTGTTAACCCACTGCTAAAAATAAGAGTTCCGTTTAAATGAGTGCAGAGGAACCAGAAACCACAACAGCCACCCCTGAGGCTGCCACTTTTTTTTTCCTGGCAGTGGCTGGACTTTTCTGTTGAATTCCTAGAGTTAACCCCAAATAATAACTGTGCTGCACATCAGCACTTGGCCAGCTCCCATCAAACAGTATTTATGTCTCATTTATCTGGTCATAAATTGTTACACTTGATCTTTTGGCCTGCCCCAAACAATTACCTATCTACGTGTGTGGTGCATTGCTAGAGGCATAAAATAGCTTTTATTATGTTTCCAAGTCTGTGCTGGTAGATGAGGTGGTAGACAGAGAGGCTGCCTGTCATGAATGAATGGACTGAACCCTCAGTTTTGAACTCTGATCTGGTGAATGGAATTAAAATGCTTAATCAACCACCTGCACAGATGTTAGCATAATTGCTATCAAACCTAAACCTGCTCCCAGAGCTCTTCAAAAACCACCAGTATCCCTTAGCGGTGAGCGGTTTATGACAAGGGAGCTGGACTTCGGTAGATCATTAACTCCAAAGTTCATCTGCTAGACTATTAACATAGGTGGACACACTTGGGCATATTTTAATGCAAAAATTCTTACTGTTATTTCTCCTTTCTCTTATTGTCCAAAATCAAAATTCAGGGGTCAGTCTTTCTCTTGTGGCACCAGACCTCACTGCTGCCTTTTGCACAGCAAGTATCTGAGTTCCATTTTCTCCTTTAGCTACCATAAATGTGCTGCCAGTTCTCCTCGATTCAGATTGCAGACAGTTGCTGTGCAGGTACAGGTCTTCAGTGGTGCTAACTGATGTGCTAGCAGAGCTGACACTCTGTTTTGAAAGTTAGTGTGCATACAGAAGACTTCAAACAATTATTTCAGAAGCTTATTTTTTACTATCAAACTCTTTGACCGTTAACAGAGCAAAAAAGATTGTCTCTTCCTCCATAATTCCTCACAGTTCCTCCTTCCATAGCTAACCTAAATTACTGTGTTACATAACTAACAAACCACAAATTTGTCCTTTCTCAATGAGTCCTGACAGATACTTTCAGATACCTTTCAAATCTTCTTTACAGAGAAATCAGACCCAAAAAGTCCATCTTATGTGGCAGATAGGGGTAGGTACTCTCAGACTTTCAACCTCTTCATTCCTCAGGCTTTCCAAAGGCAAGCCACCCTGATTTTCACCTGCAAAAGTGTAGCCCCAGAATGCCAGCTATTTCTTTGTGTTGAATCTCTCTTTCTTTTCCCTGAACTTGAGTTGACATGAATTATCTGGCTGAACCATGCATGGACTCCAAAGGCCAAGCCCCCTTCTCTCTGCCAAGCATGCTGAGATAAAAACAGAGAAGATTTGCAGTTCCTGTAACTTCTGTACCTGGGAAACATAAAACCTGGGAAGCACTCAGCTTCTTTTGGACACTGTGTGTAAAAGCCACTAGACTCAGACCACACAAGAGGCAAAATTTCTCTCCAATGAGACTGTGTCCTATAAATTCCTGCTATAAAGCTTTTAGTGGAGATGTGTATAAATATCCAAAGGGGAAAAACTATGCTGCTTTGATATTAGGCTTCTTGCCTTCCCTGTCTTTTATTTTCACTCATTCTCTAAAATTTACTTACTGAGTCAGGTTGCTGACCTGCTTTCACCACAGCATCTGGTTTCTTGCAGCCATCAGGACAGGGATGCCCACAGTGCACACACACTGCCAGGTCAGATAAGAGTACAGATATCAGTACTAAGGATGGTATTGCCAGTACTGTACTCATCTAATTCTTTACTTGTTAGTTGCAGTTTGCAGATGTTACAGGAAAAAAATAATTTTGCAACATCTTCAAACGTTGCACTCAGTGGAAGCAATCAGGTTTCTCCACTACCTAATTGAGTTGTACAGAGCACTAGGCAAGCACAAGAAAAGTTGTTGTTAAGAACATGCTAATTACAAAAATAATCTCTTGTTAACCATCTCAGTCTTCAGCTCTGCTCTGTATTATTGTTAGATTTTTGCTCTTTGCCCATTCCTTGGTGAGGTCTGTTGCTAAACTTGTCTACAGGATGATAGCTCGTTTTTGATCAGTGTCTGAACAAAACTGCATGGGTCATAAGGCAGGGTGGAATATATGAGGCATCTTTCACCAGTTTATATTGCTTTCAGCTATGCCCTGCCAGAGACATTCTGTAATATTCTGTAAATACATGCTCTTTTTAAGTCACAGTGAGATGGAAATATTATCTCTGAATGGAACAAAAGAGAAAAAAACATTTTCTCACAGACCTGTCTTAAAATGTTATCTTTAAAATTATCACAATAATCTGTATCCTATGAATAACAGACAAAGGTGAGCCTTCTTTCCCTCTGACACTTACTAGATTGCACAGCTCTTGCATTGCAAGTGCATTCTCATTTAGTTTTTTACAGATCCCTCCTGGCCAAGTCTCCCACAGACCATCATCTCAGACAGACTGAGCATTTACAGTCAAACACATCCCAAACAATCTGTACAATGCTTAGCTCTAAAGATTGCACTGATATTTGTGTCCTGGGCAGCCTTATGCTTCATCCTGTGCACTTATTGTGGGTAGCGAAGGACTCTCCTGTGTCCCTCAGCTTTCCTCCCAACACTAACAAAGATCATCACAGGCAACAACACAACATCATCTGCTTCTTAACAATGGGATGGCAGTGAGATAGGAAAAGAGCAGTGGGATTTTTGACGCTATTCATACCATTGTCATGCAATTCAACCAAGGGCTGAGCAAAATATATGTCCAGTGGAGCAAGACAAAAGGCAGTAAACAACTTAACATTTTGCTCTTTCATCAGACTTGAGAGTGATCCCATAGTTGAGACCTTACAGTACTTTTAAACTCACTGTGAAGATGCAGGTTGCATCCATCCTACCACACACAACAAGAAAAGTTTATGTAAAACAGCTTTCACATTCCCAAAGTTTTCCCTACCAACCATGCTGAGCAGTACTTTTCCTTATTACAAACCAGTTTGAGAAGCAAAGGCTATAACAATGAGGCAAACTCAGTGACTAAAATATATAATATACTTTTTCTGAGAATTTAGGTGCTCATACAACGTCACCAGGATGTGGACTATAAAATAAATCTGAGAGAAAATGAGAGTTTGCCAGAAAGTTTTGAATTTTCATGATACAGCTGGAAGTTACACACACAGTATTGTTCAGAACACACTAACAAGTTTGTAAATGGCATACTGGGCACATACAAAGGCAAAAGTGTTTCTTGATATGCTTCACAAGATTAATAAACACGAGCCTGACAAAACTGCATTTCATTCCCACACAAAGAAATGTTAATGAGTCACACAAATGAAGACAATATAGTACAAAAACCACAGATACATTGCCAGAAGTTATATATAGAGGGGAAAAAACAACCTTGTCTATCAGCTCAGCATTCAGGTAACTATACTGGTATTTTCATATTCATGTCAGAAGGTTCTCAAAAGCTGTGTTCTTCTTTTTCTTCTCATTTGCTAACAAATTTGAAGTAAACTTGAAAGCCTACAATGAAAAGAGTTAAATAAATTTAAAATACATGGTTAAGGCAACAAAATAAACCTGGAGCTTCTGAAATGGAAAACAGAATGAGTCATAATTCAAGAAATGCCTCAGGCTTGCCATGCTCTCAGCATAATATGTCAGTGTTATCTAATAAGCATTCAAAGGTTCAAAATGCCCAGCATGTTTTAGATAGTCACCAGCACAAAACTGAAGTGTGATATATATGCAGCTTCATTGTCCTTGCACTTTGAGGGTGATATACATGCTTCCTGGGAGATTCCTTAGAAGGGCCCCAAGAACCTTCTCAGACCATTTTCTGACCCAGTGCATGCAGGATTTTTCAGGAACTAGAGCTCAGTTCAAGGGAAAACTGCCTGAAAGGGCAAGATGGGGCTACGTCTCAGGAGTGGCCTACAAATCAAGCTATTGCTTGGGTTGTTTTACCATATATAGCCTGGATACAGTCATCCAGTACTTCCACATTCATCTCTCTGATTCTGCCTTTATTCCCAAAGGTTCAGCTGGAAAAGCTGGAAGTCTGACTTACTTCTCTATGTCTAGACTTATTTCTCTAAGTCCATTTATTAGCGGTAGGACTAGCATGTTTCTTACTGTATGATGAGGATATTTACACAGAATTCCTTCTGAAAGATAAAAAGAAGAAAGCCATAGAAAAGTGATAAATAGTATCAATTAGGGAATATGAATGCACACATAAACAAATAAACAAAACTTCAGCTATAAATTGAAGCTGCCTAAGGAAATTAAAAGAGGCAGATCTGGCACAAAACAGAAGCAGCAGAGTTCAAGCATCTATTCTGATTAGTCTTGCATCTCTAATGCCTAAGAGTGCCCATAGTAAAGAAAAAAAATATGCATTATTTACAGATATGAAGACTATGAGTGCCCATATGAAAAAAAAGAAAGAAAAAACACCCAAAAACCCCAACATAGAACATTGTTTACAATACAAACAACACTTTTATCTGTTTTCACAAACACAACAAGACAAAAAGAAAGGAGGTGGAAAATATATCTGTAGATGACCTTATTCTGTGTGTGCCTGGCAGGAATTTCACATGCAGTTATAGCTGTCTGAGTATCAAAAAGACCAAAGGAGAAAACTGAAAGAGTCCAGAAAATACAAAAAATTATCTGGAGAGGCTGATACGTAGTGAGCTAAAATAGAACTGGATTTTTAAGACCTTGGCTCTATGACAATTAAAGAGATACAGCAATCTACAGATTTGGAAGGAATGAATACAAAAGAAGAGAGGGACTTTTATGGCAAAAGAGGAAAGGCAACTGAATATGAAAAGAAAAATGCATGTTGGATTTTCAAAACAGATGAAGTCTCCCAAAAATGGAACATGTAAAAATCCTTCCAGTCTAGGAGTAATGTTTTCTTCTTCTACACTTGTCTACAGCAAGTGTCCTAAAAATTCCTTATTCCCATTCTTACTAGTTCACCTCCACAATTCAATATTCCTTGCTACTAAAACATAGGTGGTATTTTATTCAAGGATCATCTAGTTCTGGTCAGTTTTGGAGAACAAACCGGTTGCTAATCTCGTCACAGCTTCCTCCTACCACTGCTGCCACAAGCACAAACATTTCAGGAAATTTTAAGATGCAAGCATCAAATAGATGCTTTCTTTCAACTTTTATTGAATTCATTGGGTACTGCTGACTGATTTAGGCTGCTTTCATATTCCATCTACATGATGAACAGAAAGAGAAGATACACATTGTTTTTGGAGGGAGCAGCCTGGAGTGAAAAAACCCAGAAGTAACTAATTGATGGTCAATCACAGTTTGCTAGACTTTGATTATTGATTATGTACCTCCTGTCTGGAAAGTAACCAACTCCTACTGCTTTTCTTTGGATAAGATAGATAGAGCAAAACACTGTAACAGACGTATATTTGTATGTACATACACACACACACACACACATATATATATATATACATATGCATATAATTACATTGTATACATGTGTCAGAGCACATGGACTAGATACATGGACACTGCAGGAGCAAGCCAAAACATACTAGAGAAATCTACTCTTATGTGACTCAAACAGTTAGCAAAAACATCAGTTGTTCACATGGGCATTAGTCTTTCACTGCTCCCTCATCTCTCTTCTCAACAGAGTTTTCAAAGTAGATATTTTTAAATTGTACACCCTTTGAAAAACTATTCTTCAAATTCTACTTTTCACAAAGCAGAATCCACTTTCATAAAGGAAGCTATTTACCTCAGTTTGCTAAATTTACATAAAGAACCCCACATTCAACCAAGCTATCAAACTATAGAAAGAAAAATAAACTACACATTAAGGAAAAAAAGAAAAAACAACAACACAGAAAATAGCATTCATGTGGTACTCCTTGTGCAACTGAAAGCCAGAACCTTATGAACCCTAAGTGCTCTGTGCTGTGGAAATAAAAAACTCTTCACAGTACACAGTTGACCTATATATATTTCTGGCTTTCCAATAAACCATTCTAANGTAAAATAAAAAGGTTTTGTTGTTTCTCCAAGGTTGGATTAATTTATTGCTCAGAATGCTCTAAATTCCTTGGAGACTTTCTGGCTCATCAAGATAGTGCAAACAAACCAAAAAAGCATTCTCACGGTAAGCAGTTTGTCAGACTGTAAGCATTTTTTGGTAAAGGAATTGCACAAGAGAATAATCTAATCAAAGTATAGCATGCTCAGTATTCCCCTTCTGTATCCAAAGCACGAAAAGAGCAGAAACCTGTGAGAATATCAAAGAGAATGTTGTTAAATAGCAAGTTGCAGAAGTCATCTGGAAAACTCTGTGGTAATAAACCCCTAAAACGTGGTTTCAAAACGAAAACTAAAATGTGCTAGTCTAAATTAAGCAACTGTCACATTCAAAGTCAGATTCCAGATAGAATCATAGAATGGTTTAGGTTGGAAGAGACCTTAAAGATCATCCAGTTCTAACCCCCCACCATAGGCAGGGACACCTCCCACTAGATCAGGTCGCTCAAGACCTCATCCAGCCTGGCCTTGAACACATCCAGGGAGGGAGCAGACACAACCTCCCTGGGCAACCTGTTCCAGTGCCTCACCACCCTCACTGTAAAGAATGTCTTTCATAAATAAAGCTGAGATATATATGATCCGGCTGTTGAATAGATAGGAAAAAAACTATCAGAGTTTCTTTTTCAGATGTCCAAAGCACCTATGCTTGTGGAAGCTGTTGAAGAGTTGAAGGATTTGGTTGTTTTGGGGATTTTTTAAGCCACCCACGGATGACAGTACACTGCTTCACATTCCCCATCATCACCTGCTTCCCACAGGCACTAGCATCCTGCAAAGCAACACTTAATCAACACGAGTATAAAATAAGCATTAGCAGTGTCTTAAACTAAGTCTGAGCATTCAGCAAGCTCCAGAACTATGGTGTTATCCAAGCTAAGAAGGAGCACAACTGACAGCTAAACACAGAATGCCTGCAACAGAGAGAAACCAAATACAGTTACTCCTTTTATAATAATTTTCAGTCAGAATCTGATTTAACTGTTGGACGCTCATGGACAAATAATCTGGTCTTTCCTGCAGATCTCATCAGTGCCAGATGTGTTTGTATCTCTCTTCCATGATATCCCATTTCCCTTTTCATTTCGGTGGACAAACAGCACAAGTTCAGACGTTCTGATCAGCACTCAGATTCTGGTTTCACACCACACAAAACTTTCATGCTTTTCTTTGCTCTGCTTATAGGAATAAGCAGTCATAAAGACTTGAATCATCACATTTTAACAAGATACCACTGGGCTGTTGAACAGTAGCATCTGGTTGGTTGACTACCATGCTGTAAGGTTAAGGCATATAGTTTTCCTTCCCAGCTGTGGCAGGCATGAAGCACAAACAAATTAATAAGCTGCCATCCAGTGCTGAGCACACACCACACATCCTTTTGACAACCTTTTACAACTTCCAGCTTAGCAGTAAACTGTTTAAAATACTTTCTCAAACCCGTTAGAGTTTCTTATAATCTCTATCATGCTTAAGCATAAAGAAACATTGATTATAAAGGTCCCTCTATTGCTGTAAACATTGAAGTATGCACCACAGGTGCAGTCAGCCTCTAAATTGCAGCCTTGGACATTTTCACTAGATTCTCACTTGTTTCAGCACTCACATACAGACTCCACTGATGCATTGCAGGTTTTGCCCTTTAATATGTGCTGACAAATTAGTAACAGCTCTGCCGATACATCCTATAAATTGCATTGGGAAGTAAAAATTGGGGGAAAAAAAGAAAAGAGATGAGAATGAATTATAAAAACAGACTGCAAACATTTCCAGATTTATGCTGATTGAAGAAATTAAGAAAGAAGTATCTAAAAATGTTTAAGCCCATACCCTTTGCTACTCCCCATGCTCTCCACCTGCTCATGAGGAGCTGTATTCCCAGTGTCAGTATATTAAACAGCAAATACCCCCATTGGAGACTGGGAGTACTTTAGTTGTTTTCTTTCTTATATTATAAATCAGACCCTATGTTGAAAGCTACTATAAGCATGTGTATTACCACTAACCTAGGTTGGTTAAGGAGATACAGAAAATTCTAAAATAATTTCTGCAGCTACTTTTTGACCCAAACATATTTACTATGTCATGTCTACTCTGAGTCTCTAAGCCATTTTCACTCTGACACATACAAAACCAATCTTCATGGAAGTTTTTGGCTTAAATTCAGCAGGATTGGATGGAATTTAGCAAAGTAAATATAAATAATTAGTTGTGGCTTGCCTCTGTTTACATTTATTGATCACCAAAACCAGTGAATTTTGCACACTATAAAGCAGGAAACTAGAAGAAAAGCAAATAAGAACAGGAGTTTTCATACACAGACACAGGACCTAATTATGCCTTTTCATGGAACAATTCAAGAGTCACTGCTTCAGTGGTGGAAAAGCAGTATAGAGATGAGGCATCTCATTTTTTTCAAAAAGTCAGACCATCATTTTTTCTTATGTATACACTTCAAACAAGTAACTCTTTTTTTCCTATACAAATACAGCTACATCATGACAACATGTTGGAGTTATCAGCTTAAGCCTCTTTATATCTGTCAAATCCAAATATCTAATGTGCCCATTCTGAAAATAAGAAAATCTGAACTCTAATCTATATCTTTAATCTCCAAGATCCTCCAGGTCTTGCCTAATTTTAACTCATCTTGCATATCTCTGAATGCCACTCAAATTTCTCAGTTCCCTACACCTGCTTTCGTCATGTGGATTTATGTCAGGCATGCATTTATGAGAAGGAAAATTGATAAAAGTGGGCTGTAACCTCTCTTCTAACACTTTTTTGTTCACTTCTCAGATGTGCAACTGCCTCCCTCTTCCACCCACAGGACCAGGTGAGGATTGCCATCACAGTTTTTGTATCTCACTGATGTACACAAACCTATAGAGCTCATCTAATGTTTTGCATCCCAGTCGTCCATCTGTGAAATGATACTAACAAATTGCATCACAAAGATATGAGGATAAAATAAAAACTCTTCTCACAACTCCTCAGAAATATTTTTTTTCATGTTAATTGAAAAGAAAATAACATATTTGAAGTTCACATCTGTCAAAACTCCAGTGAAACTTCAGAAGAAATTAATATGATTCCTTGTTCTTTATCACTTGGAAAAGGTCAATTGCTATGTATATATGACAATTGTGAGATTATAGTTTTAGACCTCATTGGAAACTATTTCTAGAAGGGAGAGAGGAAAGAGAATACTGTGAGAAATTAATATATCCAGACAAGCAAAATATAATAAATGAGGTCCAACTGGCCATTATCCATGATCCTGTTGCAAAGATCAAGAAGCATTCTCAAATGCAAAGTAGAATTGTGAAAGCTTTTGCCAAGAGACAGCTGGCATCCTTGCTATCGCTAGGAAAGACAATTTCTGTCTGTGTGTAAAGCACTACAACAGCCAAAGTAATGCTCAAAGTTTGAACAAGAACATCCTTATAAAATTAATGTTGAATTAATTCGACATTTTTTAATAAAATTACAGATTGGTTGAGTCTAAATGTAACTGACTTAACCCATTTTTCACCACAGGAAAACAGGAAAACTTTTTTGCCAAAAACTTTCCTCTCCAAAAATCTCTGTGCATATTATTTCCCCTTATGCTGCACTTCACACCTCAGTGGAATTGCTGTGGACACAAAAGATGCACATTAATAATCCTTCTCCAAACAGTTCTTAAAACTGCTTTTCCAATAATGTGTATGCAAACATAGTCATAAAATTGCTGAGCCTACCACAACCCTGCATGTTTCTGAGATGTCCCATCTATATGTCTGCATGCATCAGTCATCTCAGGGCCCATAATTCTGGTAACAAAGCTCTCGAGAGACTACTTGCTGTTCAGCATTTGTGCACTCTGCATGGCAAGAAATTCTGAGAGACTTTTTGAATACAAAGAAGTTGCAATACTGAACAATTTGACCCCTCCCGTTTTTGAAAATACAACAGCAAAATGCAGAATGCGTAGGAAATGAAGATACATCTATAATCATAGAATGACAGAACCATAGAATGGTTTGGGTTGGAAGTGAACTCTACATGTCATCTAATCCAACCACCACTGCAGTAAGCAGAGATATCCTCAACTACATCAGGTTGCCCAGAGCCCTATGAGCCTCATCTTGAGCCTCAGGAGTGGGGCCTCAACCACTTCCCTGCACAACCTGTTTCACCACCCTCATGATAAAGAACCTGTTCCTAACATCCACTCTAAATCTGCTCTTCCCTAGTTTGAAACCATTGCTCCTCATCCTATCACTACAGGCCTTTGTAAACAGTGTCTCTTCAATAGTGGATGGTACTGTGAAGCAGAAATTTAGTACCATAAAGAGATATGTCTGGACTGAAGGGTGAAAACACAGACACATACTCGAGTATTTTGGTCACATGATGTAATTCTTTGGCTGTTACCTACACAGAGACTAACAAATAAATAATTTAGCAATCTGTCTGAGTGATGCTACAGAGCATTATATAAGACTGGATTTCTACCCTCTTTCCTGTTATTGCTCTCAACTCTTACCTTTGTTCTTCAGTATACTTCGTCCAGCCTTGCTGGCAGAAAGCTGAGCCTGGTAGCAGGAGAAATCTCCCTTACTGAATATTGTATATGCTTCTTTGTTTTCTGTACTTTTCCCAGAAAAGTCAGGCATTGGAGATTCACACTGCTCAGCTATGCATCAATCTCACTCAATAATTCATATACAAATTATTTCCAAAATAAGTACCAGAGTTACTGAAAATAACATGTTTTAAAGAGTTCTTAATAACCAGCATTCCAAATCATATGCAGCCTTGAGGTTTTTTTAAATTTTAAACAGCCTTTTCATTAAAAATATTATTATTTTCAGGAGCAATTGCATCACTGTTTTATTTAAAATCCTCAGAGAATAAAAACAAAAACTCCTTTTCCATGGTTCTGTACTGATAAAAACTAACATTTATCATCTAAATGTGCTATTTGCTTTTTCTAAAGTGGGCTGATACTGCTAGACCACTCTTCAGTAGCAGACTGATTTGGGCAAAGCTGTGAGAAGAGGCCTACCCCCTTAACTTTTTGCAAAGCTGGAGCTGAGCAAGCATAGCTCTGAACTCACAGTTCCAGTTGGTTCATAGAGTGAGATGCAGCAGAAGTTGTTGAAAAATTAGTAGAACTGTTAAGAAGCAGCACCCTTGTTTTACACATTCACCTCAACCCATGCCTCTACTGATGGAAATCATAGAAAGTAGTCAATATAAAAATGTATGGTCTGATTTCAGTACCTAGTTTGGGATCCTCTGCTGGTTGTTTCTACCCTGCTTTTCAGCAGTGCAAAACCCCAACTCCTGTGCCTGACTCCAACAGTGATGAGAAGCCTGCTGAGTGGCTTTGGCTGGCACCCTGCTTCCCTTATCTATTGGTTTATAAACAATAGTTGCTGGACAGAACCATCTTGAAGTGTTGGTCTGAACCTCATTTGTCAATTTACCTTTTTATTCCCCCCAGTAATGGAACAAAAAGTCATTGCAGAGAGAGGGGTGTAGAAATGCAGTTAATAAGTACGTTTTGAATCATCACACTATTTCTTTGCTTACTTTTGAACCTATTGTATACTCATACTTGCAGGCTGTCATACTTAATGACCCACAGCTACATTGTTGGATCCAAAACATTTACGTGACACCAGCATCACTGAGCTCTTCAGCATGGGAGAAAAAAATCATTAACATGAGTTACGCAGAGATGTGAAGCTTTTCTGCAGAAGTTATCCGGTCAAGAACAATGGAATATGGTCCAGAGCATTGTATTAGGTGACCTTCCTACCCCAGCCTTATGAAGTTATTTTTATATCACTTTCCTGTGAGCTTTTCAAAGCATAAAGCTCTCCTTAATTTAATGCAGTGGTGAAAATTAAAGAAACTTACCAGTACCAGTTTCCTTTTCGTTTAACAAGCCTGAATCATTGGTTAGTAGTATCACTTCTCTTTCTGAGAGTGACAGGTGATCATGATTATTGAATGCAGCAAGAATGTATTCCTGACAGATCAGGAGCTCACACTGTATCAGTATTACCAAATACTTTTAGCAGTCATTATGACAATTTGTTCACCTTTCTATAAAATATTCTTAAGCTTATAAGACGTTTTCAAATAAAATAGAGGGAATAATTTGCATGGACTGAAGCTAAAACCAAAGGAGGACACGATAATAGTTTATAATGATAGGTGCAGTATTCTATTGCAGCAACCATTACACTGTCTAGGGAGCATAAGTCAAATATGTAGTGTTGGAGTGTGACAAACTGGTGGGGCTGTGAATGGGAACTTTTCTTCTTTTGATTTATTCACTATGGCTGGAAGAGGGCAGAAGATACCACCCACTGTGTCCCAAAGCACAATGGCCTCAACTTTTTTCCTGGCTGCCTGTTGCGTCAATAACAGTAACGTGAGTTCCCTCGAATGTCAATCACGCGTGAGACCGCAACGAAAGCAGTGAAATGCTGTCTCGGCATTTCAGAAGGGGGAAAACAAATGCGGCCGGCAGCCCCGAACAGCTGGGGGGGAAAGTCCGACTGAAGTTCCGACCCGTCAAGAGGCCGCCAAGTCGAAGGGCGGCTGGGCGGCTAGGGAGCGCTTCGGGAGGCGGGACTCTCACTACCTTGCGGCGCTCACCGTGGAGCCCGATCCGGCAAGCTCCCCGTCTCTCCGATTGCCATCGGCGGCGCGGCCCGCGGGGCGTGTCCGGGCAGCCCTGCTCCGCCCCAGCCCAGCGGGACCGCGGATGCCGCGGCAGCGGACGGGGCAGGGCAGGGCCGGGAGCCGTGGAGCGGCGGGCAGCGCCATGGGGCTGGAAACGGAGAAGGCGGACACTCGTATCTTCATGGACGACGACAACTTCCCGCGGAGCGGTGGCCCCGCGCTGCCGGAGGTAGAGAAGTGCACGGAGGACGAGCTGGACCGCGACCCCAGCGGGATGAACGCCCACCTGCAGGTGAGAGCTAGGGGGGACCCGGCCTGGTGGGGAACTGCGCCGGGCCGCGGGGCGGGTGGGACTGGCACCGGGGCCGGGGGCCGGGGCAGCGGCGGAGCGGCGGGCGGTGCGGTGCTACCCAGGGGTCTCCCCTCGTCCCAGCTTTGCGTTACGGCAGAGCTGCATCTTCTTCCAGCTGGGATTCGAGGATGTGATCGCGGAGCCCGAGCTAACCCACTCCTTCGACAAAGTCTGGATCTGCAGCCACGCCCTCTTTGAGCTCAGCAAGTACCTAATCTATAAGATCCTGACTCTGGTTCTTGCCATACCGTTGGCCATGGTCGTGGGGATCGTCTTTGCGGTGCTCAGCTGCCTACACATCTGGTAAGTGCATTTTGTTGCTCATCGGTGCGTGGGCTCTGCAGACAGCTCAGCAGAACTCGCCTTTCACAGCGTTACTGCCTAACTAGTCAACACTGTCTGTAACTTCTGGTAACTGCTTTATTTTTAAAGGGAGATAAATGAAAACAGTGTTTTCTCTGTAATTCATTTCCTTGCCTTGCTTTTACCAACGGCCTGTGATGTCTGTGTAAGCTCCGTGGGGCAGAGAGCCTGTTCTACCACTTAGGTGGGACCTACTGCATTCCAGCTTCAGCTGGCTTCTGGAGTAATAGTGATAGCTCGTTGTATGTTGATGCTTTTTAAAAACTGACTTAAGTTGATATAAGTTGTATTTGAAATGAAAGGCCTCTGTAGAAGTATTACTCACACCTGACACCTTCTCAGTATAGTCACCTCTTTCATTTTTTATCTCACAGACCAAGGGAAGCTTTTGAGGGCCCAGTTCGGTCTTTCTTTGCAACTGTCACAAAATCTGTTGTCACCACCTTGCATCTGGTACATGTCCTTCTCTAGTGCAGTGCCCTAAAGCACTTCCATCTAAGCAAAAATAACAAACAACCTGGTGAGCTGAGGGAAGTTGCTGATGACCATGGCCCAAGTTCCTAGGCAAATACAGTAGCCTTCCAAGCCACAGCAAACTTGGTGTACTTTAATGAGAATATACTGGCAAAATACTCAGGAAGAGTACCTCAAGACCAGAAAGACAATTATTCTGGAGAAGAAAGAAAGGCAGGGTGAGGAAAGGGAGGTTGAGGAAAAAACTGAGAATCCAGCAGACTGCAGAGGAAGGGATGACTGTAGATTATCAGTGACATCCCTGCAAACCAGCATTTTCCTTGTATGTGGGGTTTAGGCAAAGTCTTGTTTGACTTGCATAACACTGGAATCATGAAGAAGCTATTAAAGAAAACAAAATACAACCCAGAAACTGGGAAACAAAGCAACAGGAGCATGTTGGTTATGTGAACATGTAGTCGCAGTATCATGGGTGCGGATTTTAGTCGGCTGGAAGTTTGGGTTGATGACATTGTTGAGAGTCACTTTGAAAACCAACTAATTTGAATTTTGGAGCAGAGAGTTTGCAGGAGTTACAATGTAGTCTACAGCTGGTCACCTGCTACATGTCTGGTTCTCAGACTACGATGAATATTAATGTGCCCAGACTCTTAGGTCTGTCACTCTGCCATAGTATGTATCATGTGACTCTGTATGGTGAGCATATGGATTTCCAGTAGTGGAATATCTGTGGAAGAATTAATCAATGCCAAATTTATTAAGACTGTAATAAGATTTTGTGCTTCAGAATGGTCTTGTATATGGATTTCACAACCTGGATACACAGATGTAAGTTTAACTGAACCCAGGGCTCAGAGGTCAGTTTCTATTTATGCAAGTTATCCCTAGTGACTCTCTCAGGGAACTGTGGGTTCCCTGTACATCTGAAATAGGACTGTCTGAATATGGCACTTAATTTGGAAGTTTTCCCTTGACTTTGTGAACACATTGTTTCCACAACAACTGATTATCTTTCCTGATCTTCATTATCACTACAGAAGTGATCTATGGTTTGCATTTTCCTTGCACCTAACATGGCTGGAAAAGAACTGCATAACTCAGTAGCACTATCTGCACTCCATTGGGCCCCATCCAGTGTTACCATCCAAAGCCTGCACTATCATCTTCCCACAACCATAAGCTGGATTTATTTCAATACAAAGGTGGAACAACTCTGAAATTAAAACAGTTTCTTTGCAGCATTTCATGTTCCAGATTTCTTGGGGGCAAGGAGTTCAGAGTTTCTGTGTTTGAGAGGGTAGTGCAGGAACAGTGCAGGTATAGGGACCCTAGATACACAGTGCTTGTTCCCATGTAGCCCTGTTCAGTCAGATGAAATCAGTAATTCCTTGGTTTGTGGGTGAGTGGAAGAGAATTTCATTGTAACTCTCTCTTCAGCTCTTGAAATGTCAGGGGCAAAGCCTGGACACATCCTCTTACATGGCTGCCTGCAGGAGACTTGGATCATCCAAGCCAGTGAGATGATGCCTTTGATCTGTCACAGGCAAGCATTTCTTTAGGGTAGATTTAAAGGTGTTTCAGCAACTTTTGGAAGTTGCTCAGGCACAAAGCTCTGTTGACTGTCACACATGTCTCAGTTTTGTCAGCATGCTAAAAATCCACATAAGTCTGGCTCAGTATTTCTCATGCATGAAAACCTTATGAGTTGTACCCCTCGTACCTGATAGCAAATGTTTTTCATCAGCAAAAAGATTGCTAAAGAAGAAAGCAAATATGTGAGACTTCATGAATAGCAAAAAGAAAGCTGAGTAAGAAGTATGTAGTAATGCACTTCAATTTTAATTTTCAACTCTAAAGAGGGATTATATGCTGTTCTTGCTCAAGACAAGATCCAGTTTTAAATTACCTGATAAAAGATACTGATAGGCTAAAATTGTGCCATCTAGCAGGTTGGTGACCTACATACAAGACAATTCAAGGAAGGCTGTTTATCTACATTTCTTCTCCTTTAATAATGGCTGTCATTCTCACCACAAACTATAAATGGTACAATTTGTCAAACTGAGTTTTAACATCTTTCTATTAATATTAGAAAGCTGCTTTTAAACATATTCTTAGATTGAGACAGTTAGTTATAGATTTTTTTTTAACATGAACATAGTTTTCCAAGCAGTACATGCCAGATAACAGTATTTATTATAGATTAGCAGTTGATTCTTGTACTAAGCCATGTGTTTGTCACCTCTTGGAAAATAATGCTTGAATTTCGTATGTGCCTTATTGTACTCTTGTCTGAATACTGTTCTGGTATGTTGCATATTTATACTAATAATCAGTGCTTCATTTGAGAATCCATAACTTGAGTCTTGGATCTGAGATCAAAGAACATGGACTCAGCCAGCTTTGCACTGTTATTGTCAGCTGGAGCAGTAGGTGCTTAGAGATCCTTATGGCTTGATCTTCATTCACAGTGGTAAGATGTAGGCAGGGACTTAGATAGAGATACGCATAATCTACCTCTTTCGCCACAACCCCACTTACATTCCTTACTGCTATAATACTTATCTACAAAACAATCTCCCTGCTGGCTGTCCAAAATCAAAATAAATTACAGTAAGGTAATGAAGACCCACTAGATAATATGCCTCTTCTTTCATGTCCAGTATATATCCTTTGGCTTCCAAAGAGGAAGTAAGTGAATGTTTTCTTGCTACATCTTTAGTTTTATCCTTTGCAATCTACCTGGTTCCTGGGATGTATAATGTTTGGGTTTAATGCATTTCGTATATGATGTATAGGTCCTGGAAGGCTTTGGCAATTCTCTCTTGCCTCACTCATATGTATCCTAAGGGTTAACAGAACTCACCAAGAAGCCCTGCAAACTGCTAGGCAATATTTATCTATTTGTTCACAATACTTGTTTGTATTGTAGAGCCGTGTAAGACTTTTAATTCAAAACAGTGATGTAGGATGTGCCCATACTTGGAATTAGGTAATTTAAGCACTTGGTGACATAGCATTTAAGAGGTAGTCTGAGGTTTCATTTCTAAAAACTTTATAACAGAATATATGGTTCTTCATTTTGAAGTGGGAATCTAGATTAATAGTGAATTGCTACTCTAACCACATTGCTCAACTGTGAAAAGTTGTTCTGCTTGAACTGAAAATACTTTTATCAGTGGGAATTAAACTACGGTCTGCCTTTTCCAAGTGGTATCTGATTCTCAACCATGTTACCTCAGGAGAACATTTTTCAGCAGAAAAGAAATAATGTGAGTAAAAGTGAGAAAATTTGGTAAGTATAATTTTGTAGATGTCCTGCCTTGGACAGAAAGAAGAGAAAATAGAATAGGATGGGGGAAAATAGGTAATTTGTTCTTTTGAGTTCCACAGTTCCCAAAGAGGTGATTCATTTTACTTATTGAAAGGATAGCTATTTATACACATACACACACACACGTATAGCAATATTCAATGAGAGGTCATATAGCCAGTTGAAATACCTTGGCTATGCTTCAGCTCAGATGCCAAATTCAACAGAGCTTTGATTTTCTTCCCAGTGCTGTGCCATGTCATGATTCTACTGGTACAAATATTGCAGCAAGTGTTGATAACCTTGGGATATGCCAACTTCACTGCCACTGTTAGACATTTCTTGAGTAAGCAGTTGCTGTCTCTGTGAATAAAAGTGCAAACTGGGGTGAACGCACAGCACTGAGAGTAAAAGATGTAAGTACTTGTTTCACGTGTCACAAAACCAAACACATAGCCCCTAGTAGCACTTGGTTATTTATTTTTCATGTGTGCCTGGTCACTCCACCAAAAGCACATCACACACTGATAATCTGGAAATCGTCAGAGGTAAGATAACATACCCTATGCAGAACAGGATGTGTATGTATGTACTTGTAGATACGAATATAGACATGCTCACAGTTTTTAGAAAATATCTTTTACTGCTTTCTTAGATCTAAAGGATTTTATTCTTTGAGGAAATGTTTGAATAGCCTAAGTAGGCTGACTTTTGTTTTAATATTTACTAACTAGCTGTGGCTGCTAGGATTTTTCAGGCCTTCTCCTGTGGAGTTAGCCTGCATTGGTTTTGGTATGCATTTAGCATAAAATGCAATAGCAAGTGCTAAAAGATTATAAAACATTACCAAAATATTTTTATATTTACTGTATTTTACATTCTTGAAAGAGGTTGAGTTCTGGTACTGTTTGAATAGCCACTACAGCAGTTGTAAGTAGCTTGATCACTAATTTTCCAGCCTTCCGTAATGACAGCCTGGTGATTTGCTACATCTATCTGTGAGACTTCTGCATAGTGTGGTATTTATTAAGTTGTATTTTGTGTGATCCTGTCAATAGAAGGTCCAATACAAAGGTCAAATTTTCAGCACAACACCACCATGGCTATTAAACCATGTCCTGCCATGTCTACACATTTTTTTTAACACCTCCAGGGACAATGATTCCATCACTTCCCTGTGCAACTTGTTCTAATTCCCGACCACCCTTTCAGTAAAGACATTTTTTCTAGCATCCAATCAAAGCCTTCCCTGGTGCACTTTCAGGCCATTTCTTCTTGTTCTATTGCTTAATAGTAGGGAGAAGAGACCCACACCCACCTCAGTACAACCTTCTTTCAGGTAGTGGTGGAGAGCAATGAAGTCACCCCTTAGACTTGTCTTCTCCAGACTAAACAGCCCCAGTTGCTTCAGCTGTTCCTCATAGAACCTGTTCTCCAGGCCCTTTATCAGCTTTGATGCCCTTCTCTGGACATGCTCTAGCAACTCAATGTCCTTCTTGTAGTGAGTGGCCCAAAACAGAACACAGCATTTGTGGTGCATCTTCACCAATGCTGTGTACAGAGGCATGATCACTTCCCTACTCCTTCTGGTCATAGTAGGACTCAATGACCTTGGAGGTCTTTTCCAATCCAAATGATTCTATGATTTCTGCTTCTCTCTAGTTCAGTTAGATTTAGATAAATAGATAGATAAGCAAGCAAGCAAGCAAGCAGGCAGGCTACATTAATTTTAGATGGCAGCAAAGGAGCTGTGACACAGCCATTAGCCTTTTTAAACTAACCAAAATGGAAAAGGGGTGAAGTCAACACAAGCTAAGTAGCCATTTCTGGCATTTTCCCTGTGTCGCTTGGAGAAGTAGTTTTTGTTTGTTTCTTTGTTTTCCTTTGCATTACTGATGTTTATGAGCTGTATTCTAACAGGTGGAGCCCTGCTTTTATTCTGTAGAAATCATCTACTCTATATGCAGTGATACTACAGGTGGTTATAAAACACATAGTTTACAGGATTCAGTTTAAAACTAGACACACATTATTCCACTAACACTCACGGCTCCATATGGTGTGTATATTACTAGCTGTTTCAGCAGAGACAAAAGAAGAGAAGGGTTTAGAAAAGCTATTCTTGTTTAAATCCATCTGGGTTAGCTTAGAGCGCAGCATACACATGTTAGTAAATGGTTTGCATTGTATGATAAAAGCTGAGAATCTGGGTATATAAATACTAAAAATAATTAATTTTGACTCTTTACCTTTCTAAACTTTTTTTAAATGTGCCAATTCTTTTCTCTTTTGATGTTCTGAGCAGCATTCATTGGAAATACACAATATTTACTTTAATTTTTTTTTCCTATGATGAAATAGTAAATGAAATATTTTCCTGTAATTCAAATCAAAATCAATAAGGTTCTGCAGTAGAATTATGTTGGTACAAGAATGAGATCTTAAATTCTGAATACAACAGCAAACTGGAACAGAGTTTATTACTTTTACCAAGAGAATATATATCTTCTACCTAATTTAGGAAATACATCTTGCATATGTAACACCTAAGTATTACATAAATGGAAAGAAGAACATCCAGTTTATAAGAAATGACCATGGGGTTTGGTCAGTAAATTATTAAGAAAGGAGAATAACTTAAAAGAGTGGAGTTAGTTGTCCTGTATCCACTGCCCTCCTGAGCTGCCCATATGTGCATTTCTGGCTCACTTCCATTGTTATTATGCTTGTTTTAAGCCACCACTAATGACACTGCTTTGGAATTGGAACACATGGCAAACATCCCCAGATGCTCACAGGATGGATGCACAATACTTTCAAGTATGAACTTTGAGTGAATCTTTTACCTGACCAGGAGTTTTTACCTCCTACATTTGTTTGTCATCCATGAATAAAACTATTAGAGGGTCAGCAACATCTCACTTTTCTGAGGTTCAGCATGTCTCTGTACTATAGTAATCCGATGTAACCAGACACTGAGGTTTAGTTTCTATTTTATTGTAGCAACTGGTAACAGCCATGCTAGACTGGTAGGACTGGGATGAGAATGGTGATGTGTATGTATCCTTGTGCATTTGTACCCCAGGAGACATCAGAGCAAGAACAGATCATAGAGCACTGTTCCCAGCTGATCAAACTGGGCAATGTGTCATTTATGTTAAGCTGCAAAGACCCCTTCTCAGATATGTCCACAGTGTAGATGAATCCTTAGCAGATGACTCTGCTCCTCAGTCACGGTAGCGTAGCACAAGGCTTGCAGCATATCACATACACCAGTCCTCCAGCAGCAGGGAGAGAAGAACAGAAATTTACCCTTGTAAAAGGCATGTACAAAACTTAGCTCGGCATTACCAATTAGGAATAAGCAGAGACAGAAAGCTAGCATCTCCTGTCTCCTCTGTTGTGCACATACAGTCCCAGCCAGAGACCCACTTACAGCATGGTGGTGCTGTGTGAGCAGGCACAAGACTGTGAGCAAACGAAATTGGTGGAGAATGAGTGAGTGTACAATCAACTTGTTTAGAGATTTAGAGCTACAGAATCACACTTCTGTTTGGTTATCCTGATTTCCCTGTGCTATAGAAGCAATGTTCAAATCTTCCATTTTCTCTTTTACAGGATTGTCGTGCCTTTTGTGAAAACCTGTCTCATGGTCTTGCCTTCAGTGCAAACTGTATGGAAGAGCCTGACAGATGTTTTCATCACACCGTTCTTTCAGAGCCTGGGCCGGTGCTTTGCCATGATTAATATTCGCCTGGAACAGGAGTAACAGCAGCTGCAATTGTAGCCAGTGTGATACCTCTTTGCTAATCTAACATACAAGCACTTACCATTCATTCCAAACTGTTACATTTCAATGGCAGGTTTAAGTGGGAACATGCTATTTTTCTCTAAATCACATTTATTTTCAGGGAGATCAGTTGAAGAATAAATAGGCAGTTTTCATAGCTTGGTATTTTAACAAAAGAGTGAATGCAGAGTATGTTGGCAACACTTTATTTTAATGGTACATCAATTGTTAGGTTACAGGAGAATTCTCATGGAGGTTTAACAGCCACCACAGTGATAATGATTGGCATTATTACTATAAATATTTAAGTAGACTGTGACACTTTAGGTGAAACAGATCTGTACATTGACTTTACTGCAAGGATAATTTTTTGCCCTCACTATACAGAATGATCAGCTCAGTCCTTTATTATCAGCAGTTTAAATGAATGTGACTCATTGCACAAGCATACTGGGAACTGTTGTGTAATTCTCCTACACTGAGGAGGAATAGCTCAGTGGAAGCTTATCCCTTAAAATAAGGTGTTAGCTAATGATTTGGAATATCAGCTAATCTGTATATTTTATTTAATGAAAGTTTAACTTTGCTGTATATTTTGTTTGTTTGTAAATGTCACATGATCATTTTCTTTGAAACATTATTTCTAAAGTATCTGAATTCTAAGCAGCTTACTAGACAGTAAGGCAATGCAAAAATTACTTCAGATAGCCGAAATTTCAGTTTCTAAGATATCTAGATTTTTAAGTGTTGCCAAGCAACTCATTGTATATGGATGCATGTAAAAACAAAGATTCTAAGCGTTTCATACAGGACTATGCAAAAGGGTTGAACATATCTGTTTATGAGAAACTATTTTCATTAAATACAGGGTGTGATAAATGCAAACCTGTCTATTTCTGTGTATTATCTGTGTGAATATTGTGATATTTAAAACAAGACACTATGCTGGCACTTTAGCAAGGTAGCAAGCTCCTGTAGAAGGCAAGTGAGTTTACTTTGTATCCTTTTCTTGTTCTCCTCACTTACTAACTTGCTTGTTTACTACTTCAAGCCCTAACTGCTATAAAGCCCTTCTTCCTTCTGCACCTAATGTGGCTTTGTAAACCAGAATAACAGAAAGTATGCAGAGGTACATTAAATTTACATTGGCCTTCTGATGGGCTTATGCTGCTGTTTTCTTCAAATATAAATTATAAGTTGCAATTGTAAAATGTTTATATTTTTTTTAAATGTTATTTTAAAAATTATATCAGAGATTTCTTATCAAACAAAAGATACATAATAAAACAATAAAACACCAGGGTTTTTTTTTTTTTTCATATTTTCAACTTCCCTTTTTCAAGTTTTTCAACCTTTTAAAAACCTCTTAAAATGACAAACTGCATCACAACACTATGCAGTTCTTCCAGAATATGGGAGAGGGAAAAGAAATGGATGAACATCAGTATGGTTTTGCTACTAACAACAGCATTCAGTTTATTTATAGTGGAAAATTACGTATCTCAATGCATAATTAAGCCCACACAGAATGATTGCTTTCTCTGAAGCAGGTCTCTCACTGCAGAATTTTGGCTACAGTCAGAAAAACACTTAATTCTTTTTACAAGCACATGCTTTATTTACAGATGAGCTGCCAGGTTTTCCTTCTCTTGCTTATTGGCCTACAGAAGCTAGCTGACATTGTGTATTCTTTGTATATTGAGAACATCTTTGTATGTTAAAAATATTTTTACCATTTGTGCCATTTACAGATGGATTCATATGGCTTATCANGGAAAGCTTGATGTTCAGATGTGCTCCTCAAGACAACTTTCTTATGCTAAAAGTGGAATATCTCTTTTGAAAATAAAAATTGATCAGGCTATGCTTGAATTCTTTGGGAATGTATTTTCTTCTATAGCATCAAGGGATTTTTACAAGACGTTTTCCACAGAAAAATGTTCCCTTGATTAATAATAGTGATTTTTAAAATCTTTGTGTCTAAAAGGAGCCCTATAAAAGTCTAAGCTTTGAGAGAAATCAGGTTTGGATCCAGACTCTGAGGCTGTTCCTTAGAGAAAAATATTATTTAGCTCATGCACTCCTGGATATATTAAGTAGCTTACTGAAATAATCTGGCTCGAGCTACCACACAAAATCAAGTAGAATGACTGGTTTGCTAATATTTTGATTTAGGCTTGTTGTTAATTAGTTCTTTTCACCATTGTTTTAGCTGCTAGAAGACCCAAACAAGCTTGTAATTAAGTCATTAAAACTGTTAGTTTCTTCTGTATTTTATAGAAGTAGCTTCTTCTGGAACAGATGTGTTTGGCAAATACACATATTTCATCCATGGAAGTAATGGAAGGAAGTGCGAATATAAAAGAGTCTTAAATACTTAGGTGTGAATCTGCCTCAAGCAGCTCTGTCTGATGTGTATTCTCTGGGTTTTTACTGATTTGACAGCTCTGATAGATATTCCAAAACTCTACCACAGAAGGTATTGTCAGTAGCTGACAGCACTGTTGGACAACAAGAGCTGAACAGGCACTGGCACCAAACTGTCATCTTCAATGCAGGGGTGGGTTCATAGAATTATAGAATGTTGGGAATTGGAAGAGACAAGCCATCCCAACCGATTCCTTAACAGCAACATACAAAAGAGGATTCAGGCAAGGAGTCCACAAGCTTATTGTGTGCAACAAACTAAGTAAACCACCCGATTCAGGTGCATTTACTTCAATGCATCTTCTTCCCCCTCTCTGGAACAAGGAAAATCCAGTTGCTCTTAAGAGTAATCTTCCTATTATCATGGCAGACCTAAGAGGTTAAATAAATAGAAAGTGTCAGATGTTCTAATTCCAGTCTGCCTTATGCTAATGCAGACCTTAGGTTTATAATCATGATCTGGATATTCAGTTCTGTCATGCAAAATATTTCAGCATCTCATTTTTCATGAAGATCATAACTAACATACAGAACTAATACTGGATTTGTGTTTATAGACTTTGCTTTTTAATTTTCAGATAGAAATTAAACCTGGCCCCATAGGACAGCTATTTCCTAAAGTCCTTCTAAACGGATTCTAAAACTTTTGTGTTTATATCTTGTCTTTTCCCATCCTACTTGTTCTCCCCATCAATTGGAATAAATACTTAACAGAAACTTTGATATGTTAGTAAATGAGAAGCCTTTTCCCACCTGTCAAAAAATCCTTGCTCAGGCTTACTCTGCCTGGAAAGTTCAGTACATCCATGCAGCACTGGGACCTCAGACCACACACTCCTATCTAGTGGAAGCCAAAGAATGACAGGTCAATTATTTTTACAGGGTGGGATCATTCCCCCACCTGCAGAGATCAAACTATTGCTGTTACACTCAGTTAACTCTCTTTTTTAAAAAATGTGTGGAAAATACATGTGTTTGAGGTTTTTTTAAAATAAAATTGCAAATTGAACAAGGTCATCACAAATATTCTGATGGTGTTGCATGTTAGTAGACTATGCTAATGAAAATTGCAGTTTAAGACTTCCCATAAGTATATTGAACCAGAAGCTATGCATTAAAAACTGAGGTATTTTCTTCATGTAAGAATATACAACTGAGCATAGAATTAATGAAGGTAACGTTAGTCTGGTGACACTAATCTTCCTAAGTTTATTGCAATAAAATGAAAATGTCTTCTGTAGAGGCAATTGAAAGGATCTTAGATAGGTTTCTGCTCTGAATCATCCTCCAGGGAAGACTCTCTGTACTAATTAATGCAAAATGTTTGGCTTGGCTTGACTCCTTTCCTCTACTATGTAAAATATTGTATTTACTGCAGAAATTGAACAGGCCTATGGAAGCAAATAGAGCTTCATGTAAGTAGTAGAGCAGATTGATGCCTTGAGGTCAGGCGAGAGTGTCACCTATCCTGGACATTTGATTTTGTCTTTTGTCTGACTTTCCCCTCCATCTGCAAGTAGAAGGAATAAGAACCCCTTCAAAAGTCATGTAGTCAGATTCCATCTAAATGAAACAAAACGTAGAGATCCACATTTTTATTTCAAATATTGATGAAAGGTTTTTTTTCCAACTGCTTCAGTTTAGCAACAGCTGCTTTTTCACCCTATACCCCTACCTCAGCTTGTTTTTTATTTTACCTTATCAGAGCCATCACAATGCTACAACTATAAGATAGTGAAACTTTGTGACAGAATGTCCTAGATAAGCTTCAAGGGGTGGGTTTTAAAGCCCCATTAATTAGACTAGTTCTCACAGTCTCGAAGACATCTGAACAATTAATAATGTTTTAAGACTGGTGGAATAGTACAGAATAGTGTTGACATGGACCAGTGCTTATGGTCCAGCTCAGTATTTGTCAAGGAATTTTATATTGAAAAGGGTTGAGAAAAGAGTAACTTGATTTGTGCAAGGTCTGGTGGAATTAAAGCTTTAAAATTGTTTGCCTCTCCAGACAAGATAGTTACAAGCAATCTTGACTGAGACCTACAGGGACTAGCTCTAATAAGAGATACTCACACCTACCACAGTATGAAGATGAGAGTCAGACATTTAAATTCCAAACTCTAGTCCCTGCCCAGATGCCACCCAGCCAGGAACATGTCTAAACTCAGAAGGCACCACCCTTTCATGTAACTTCCCAAGAGAACCTACAGTTTTACATTTGTCATGCCCAGAACCACCCTTGTTTCAGCAATTTTGCATCTTTCTTGCATCTAAAACCAGCCAGAATCCCAAAAGAAGGGAAGAGATTGCCTTCAATACTTCAAAATGTGCTTACTGTGTATCAGAATAGGGCACTTCCCAAAATACACTTTCCCAGCAGTGAGTCCAAAGACACGGACAGGCAAAAATTGATTTTGAGTCTCTCAGGTGCTAGATTACTTCTTCTAGCCCTCAGGCTATTATGAAATGTGTTATGGTAGCAGCGCTTTCATAGTAAGAGGAAATCACTCCTAGCTAAACGTCATGAGAAGGAAAGAATGTGAGGGGATCTCTCCCTCTCATGGTGTAACTACTTCTTTGATGAACAACAAACAGGCCAAATAACAAACAGATACATGAAAGCATGGTTCTAGATACTGGTGGTGAGGGGTACCCTTCTCAGTGCAAAAGTTCTTATCCAGTGACTTATAATTTAAAGAATTAAAAAAAAAAAAAAAATTAAAAAAATTAGATAGTAAGGACTGGAGAAACAAGGAATGTTTGATACCACACAAAGACATTCAAGGAATAGTCATGCAGATTCAGTTCAGTTTCATGACTCATGTTCTGATGATTCTTTGAGGAATTTTGTCCAGTCCTTTTTTTTTTTTTCCACTGGCTTCTGGGAAGAAACGTTTCCTACCCATACCAAAAGCTCTTCTTTTCAAAGTTTAACAAGAAGAAAATTTGGGTTGTATTTCCAAGGCCAGCTTGAGATTCTACAACCCCTGCAATTTTAGAACACACCTGGATACCGATTCACAGTAACTGAGAAGGGGACCATAAGTCTTTGAACTTTTAGAAGATTCTTGCACGCCTTTACCACATCTTTTCCTCCATATGTAATGGGAGTACCTTGCAGAACTCTTGAGTGCATCCACACCAGGTCTCTGGCTGTTGTGTGCATTTCCCACAAAGCCATGCTGGAGAAAATGTGCCATAGCTCTATCTCTCTCCATTTCTGCAGACACAACTTCCTCACTCTTACAACTCATTAGTAGCCATGTCATTTTCTGTGCAGGCTGTATTCAAAGTCAAGTGAATACTGTTAAGGTTCATCAGATGTGATGGCTCATTTCAGTTCGTATGCAGCATATTCTGAGATTCATCTCATAACGTTTACAAATTCCACCAGTTTCCAATATTTGTGTAGCTGCAGTAGTTGCATGACTGAGAAATGTCTTTTTAAAGGGTCTGTGGTTCTCTGGAGACCATTCCAGGACTAAGTCAACATTTTGAATTAACAATTTTTAAATTTTGTTTTAACTTGAGATATGCAGTAATACCGAATGATGGATCAAAATCTTCCAATTTATGTGCAGGACACTGACTAATTGAAAAGCTTTCCTAAGTATGAAAATTAAGAACTGTTGGGAGAAGAGGGGTGTGTGTGTGTGTGTGTGTGTGTGTGTGTGTTTCAGATGTCTTGAAAGATTGCAGAGACTACATCCTTCAATAAACCCATCTGACACTATGTACACACTCAAATGCTTCGACAGTTGAAGATGGTTTAATGATGACCTAAAGTGAATTATTGCATCAGTAGAAAAGTTACTTTTAAAAATTACGACTAGCTTGGAAGGTTGGAAAACGTCCATCCAAAGCATTTGTTCTAATGTTTATGAGGAACATAAACTCCTAACGAAAGTTCACTGCTAACTGATGACCATATCAGTACTACATGTCCATGTGGACCATATTTTCAACAGGTGCAGTTATTTACATCTGTGGAGACAACATTGATCTTAGCCAGTGGCTTTTTTGAGGTCATTTCTCTGTTGAATTGGCAAAGCCAAATATACTGAAGTTTAAATTTTCTACTTCTGTTGCTGCAATTCTATGCTAAATGGCATAACACTAAGCCCACTATTTTTTCTGTTAATGTTACAACTCTTTCACCATGGTCTGATTTCCTAACAGAAACTGATTTCTGCAAACAACAACAACAAAATATAATTCATAGTTACAGATGTACAGATACAGTGATTAATTCTTATGGCTTTTACACTAACTTGTGCCTCTGAAGTTACAAAGGTCCTTGAGAGTAGTGCATGGCAAAATGTCACCAACCCACTTTTCCTCTTTAAAAGTAAATCGCAGTGGTTAATATGCATGGCAGACATGCACGGGTCATTCTCCTTCCCGGGAAAAATATAACACAGTTAAAAGTGCAGGACTGTTAAATATTTGCATAGTTTTGAAATGAACCAGTTGAGAAAATCTCTTTTTCTTCATCCCAAGGATGTCCAAGTTTCCACAATTGTTTCTGGGGCAGCGATGACTATGTGTAAACTATTGTCAGTGCCGGGGGTAGGCGGGGGAGCGGCACAAACGCCCCGCTCGTTCTGGACGTGAAACACCACTGACGTTTTCCATCTCCTCATTGCTTCCCTGCCCCCGCCCCAGCCTGCCCGCGCGTCTCTGCCGCACGCAGGCACCGTCGCCCCTCGGAGCCCAGAGGCTGGGACCTCCTGCCGGTGGTCGCAGGGGGCCGCGGTAGGGAAAGTGGCACTGAAGGGACTCTGCCCCTGTTGTGTCCCTGTGCTCGTGAGGTGTAGCCCAAGTTTCAGTACCGGGTCCGCCCGCTACCAGGTTGTCGGGGCAGGGCTGCTTTCCCCTCCCACCCCCGGTGGTTCCCAGTCGCTTTACGATACGCTGGGCCCTACCGCGGCTTGTTATCCACCCAGTCAAAGGCAGGGAGCAGCCCCTGGCCTGTAGCCAGCAGGCTCCCTCACAGCTACCTCCCCCTGGCTGGCCGCTCCGCAGAGCGGGATCCTCCTGCCTCCGGTCCTACCAGTTATAGCGCAGAGACACCCGCGGCAGTGCCACCAGCCAGACCGGGCCAGCATGTCCGGTACCAAATACATAGACGCGGAGGTAGGACCGCCATGGGAAACGGAGCCGGCATGCTGCGAGCGCTCCGCTGCATGCCCCGGCGCCGAGTACCTACAGCGACTCGGCCTCCCCTAAGCCTTCCCGCAGCGACCCGACCCGAAACAGGACGGGGTCACGGGTGAAGCTCGGCGGGGAGGGCGGCCAACCAGGCACCTACAGGCAGGACAGGGGGGCCCAAGGGGTCGGGGCTGCGGTGAGGGAGGTGTACGAAGGGTGCCAGGGCAAAGGGGTACAGTGATGGCCATGCGGGGAGGACGGTACAGTGAGAACACTCTAGTGAGGACAGTACGAGGGATGCGCGGGGCTGGGGGGGAGCACGATGAAGTCCGCGCAGCGAGGGGTATAGGATGAGAGCAGCGTGGTGAGGGTAACCGTGGGGATGGCAGCGTGGGGATGTCGGTATGGGGAGGGTAACGTGGGGATGGCAGCGTGGGGATGGCAGCGTGGGGATGACAGCGTGGGGATGGCGGTTTGGGGAGCGTAACTTAGTGAGGACAGCGTGGAGCGGGCGGTATGGGGAGGGTGCTGCGCAGGGAACCCCGGCCGCTCCCTGCGCTGCCTCTGGAAGCCGTGGCTGCGCCCTACCCTGCTTAGGGGAGGCTGCTCCGCCCTGGGGCAACGCAGCGGGTAATGGGGCCGGGCACGGGCGGTGCGGGGCGCCCTGGGGCTGTGCCCGGGACATCTGGCGGTAGGAACAGAACTGAGAGCCAGTGCCTGGCGCCACGGGGGTGTGGTTGGTGCCCTGCGGCCACGGTTAAATAGCCGGGGCAAGAGCCGCCCCGCGGCGAAGCTCCCGCTGCTCCACGCACCCCCAAGGACCCCGGGGCCGCCTCCCCTAGCCCGCCCTCCTCCCTGGCCCTGCCCTGCCCTCCCCGGCTCAGCTCTCTCCTCCCGCCCGCTCTCCCTCTCCGCAGGGCTTTCTGTACACGGCGCCCATCAGGGAGCAGGGCAACATCTACAAGCCCAACAACAAGATGATGACAGATGAGATGAGCGAAAAGGCGGTGCACGACGTGCACACGAAAGAGATCGACCTGGTCAACCGAGATCCCAAGCACCTCAACGACGACGTGGTCAAGGTGAAGGGGATCGAGGCGGGACGGGGCGAGGGACGATGCCAGGCAGAGTGCGCGAACACTACCAGGGCGACAGCAGTCCGCGAACCGCTCCCCTCCACCTGCTACCGCAGGGAAAGGGCCGAAGGGGTGTCGTAGTTTATTTATTCTTTGGTTTGGAAGCGAGAGCGTACAGGCGAGAGGCCGGCAGCGGGCCAGCGCAGCCCGCAGTTGCTGCTTACAGAGGCGGGTGGCGGTGCAGCGCGGCGGGACTGCGTCCTTCCTCGGGCTACCCGCGCTTTCCTAGCCGGGGCTCCAAGGGCCGGGCACTGCGAAGCCACGTCCTGCTGGGGCGGGAGACAGAGCTGCTCGGCGAGGGGCTTCCGCTGCTGTGCGCCGACAGGTCAGCTCTGTGGCCGGGACATCCCTCCCGGGACCAGAGGGAAAAAGTGGCGTGACCTTATGTGACATCGGTAGAGGGATTTTCCTTCCCTCGGGCACGTAAAAAGTCAGGGCAGGGAGATGGCACCAAACCAGCGCAGTTCGAGATAGTAGCCCTGCTAGGCGTGGCCTGCGGGACAGGTCATGTTCCCTAAGCCAAGTGCGTGCAAAATCGGGAGGACCTGGTGGTCGTTTGGACTTGTGTCTTTGTTTTGTTTTCCTCGGTGTTTTTCCTTCCCTCCAGAAATGGTAAATGGAAAGAAACTGAGCAAAATCTGTCTGCTCCCTTGTATAGACTTCTGGTTCAGGTTTTCAAATCAGAGTTTGACTGCTTTGGTAAGTCATGGCCAAAGCTTGAAATCACTTTGTTCAGAAAAATCATGGATTTTTAGCTTGGTAGACAAATTTTATACTGTGCATGTGAAAACTGAGGATGCTGTCATCTGGGCTTGCTAGAACCTAGGGGAAATGTGAGTTCTCCAGTTGTAGTGGGTGATTAAGCAACTAAAACTGACTTATTTAGTCTTCAGCAGAGTCAGACTATGTGCAGTTCACCATGTTTGTTGGTCAGGAAGACCCGTTATTGAAAGAGAGAAATATTGCATTGTTTCCAGAGAATCAAAAGGTTGGATTCCAGTTCCTGAATGTATGCGAGTAAAGTGATTCATGCTATGTGCAGACAATATAGCAAGGTTCTGAGTAACCTCAAATTCCACTGACTTCAACACAATTTGAAGGTGCTGAATATGATTATATTGGATCAATGCTAAGAGGTGTCCCACAGAGCAGACTATACCTTTAAAGAGCCATTGTCAGCTTTGTGATCTAGAAAGAAAAGGTGTACGTTTTTATTTCTTTCAAAAATATAATTTATGTGCCTGAGAATACTAAACTTCTGTTTAAATTACTGATTTGTAAAAAGGAAAGAGCAATTGTTTTTTCTTCTTCCCATGGAGTAACAGCTGATTAGACAGGGAATGCAAGAGCTAAGGAATGAGAGTGCATCATGGCTTTCTGCGTACATCAACAGAAGTCCCCAAAGCAACCAAACCTTCTGAGGATGAGTCATAGCCCCCAAGCAAGTCATAATCTGTGTGTCCACAAACTTAACTAGGGAAAGAAAGGTCCTGCTGGGAAATGAAGAAGACCAGTGATGGAAAAAAATCCTAACAGACTTCAAAGAAACTGAAGCATGCAAAGCCTCTCCTGCCCTCTTTTGCCTCCTACCAGAGACAATGGTTAAGAAAATTTGTTACATCCAATCATCTAAAAGAAATTTGAAAAACAGGAATTATATGAATGGAATAAACAAGCTTTTCAGTTTGTCCCTTTGTCATAATAGTGAACGAACATGTTCATTGAAAACTAGCAAACATCCAGAATACTGGTACTGTCTCTGTGTCAGCAAGTAAGCTCCTGGTAGTGAACATAGTCACATCAAGACACAGAGATATACCAAAATTAATTTTATGTTAACTGGGGAGGATCCATTTTGCATCATAAACCTAGCAGTATTCGTACAAAATGTGGCCATTGTAAAACTGTTCTTCTGTATTGTCACAGGGATAGACAAGAATTACTTCACTGAAGTATTTCATTATTTAATCTGAAAAGTAGAGAGAGAGGATTTTTGCAATAATTTGAGTGTATTTAGACACTGCTAACAGATTCAGCCTATTAGACATAGCAATAAAGTTCAGATCTAGTACCTAGCGAACAGGCTTGGTTCGGTTGGGGTGAAGATACACAAATGCAGTTCCCGCCCCAGCCTGTAGTCCCCTTCTGTCATGCATCTGCCTTTCTTCCTTCAGCTGTAAATCATCCAGGCAGAATTAATTTAAAAAAAAAAAAAAGCCTTATGTGCCAGAACTAGTCCCCATTCTCCGTCAGGTATTGCAGGTTGGAGAAAAGAAAAAAACAACTTTCAGGAGGATTGTAAAGCCAGAAGTATGGTTCAAACTTAGATCAATTTTGTTTAGAGCTATCGTGTTTTTACAGATTCAGATATAGATGCTTTTTACCCAGCATTTAATGCCTTTCTTGCCACTTGACTATGAGGCACAATAGCATGGAAACTGGGGACAAATCAGTCAGCCATGAAATAGAAATGATTAGAGAGAGAATGAGGAATCTGCTCCGTAAGCAGCTCTCTAAAAGGCCTCAGTGTTGTCTGCGTTCAAATACTTCCCATAGCACATTTTAAAAATAACCCTTGCTTGTGAGAAGCAGGAGATGTTCCCTTGATGTGCAACACAAAGCATCTGTACAGCTTCATCTGCAACAGATACGTGGTGTGGGCAGCAATAGGGTAGGGATCCAGACAAGCAAAAGAGATTCGTTCAAGGTCCTTTTATAAAATCTTTTATGAAAACTGAAGCAGCGTTACACCAGTTACGGGTGACTGACTTTGCATAAAGTTTATCTTCAGATTAGCTACCAAGTGGGAGCTCAGTGCTGGGGGGTGGTCCAGAAAAATGAGGCTAATGACTGGATTTCTCTTCAGAGAGGTATGGAAATGAGTTCAGCCTTACCAAACCTGTGGTCTGCGGGCAAAATGGAGTTGGCAGCTCTGTGCTGGAGGAAACGTGATCTATTGAAATCATCAGTATTTCCTTCCTGTTCCAATTTCTTCATCAGGGACTGGGAAGGAAGGAGTTTCTTCTTCATACAGCTGTTCTTGTGCATCACCTTGGTAGGGTAAAATTATGCAACAGTGATCCCATTCCTTGAGATGCTGGTTTGTAAAGTTGGCTAGCCGTGCAGGTGGTAAGGAGGGAATCTAGTAAGAGATAAACACCCTCTTGTGCACTTGGGAGCTCTCCAGGAGTCATGCTTCACAGCTGTATCTATTTCATATGTCCTTCACTAGGCAATTCTACTCTTGTACTTGAGTCCCACAGTGTTTTGTTTATGTATGATGAGATGCAGCAGACAGGATAGAAAACTGATTACTTTTTTTTTTGTCTCGTTCATTCCCCAGTGACCCAATGCCTGAAGTTCAGTCTTTGCTCTTCTTGTGTCTTAACACAGTATTTGTGTTTTCTGCAGTATAGCTGAATTACAGCCTCCCAACTCTTTGGATCTCAAAGTTTCTCATAGTATCTGTGCTCAAGTTTCATGAACTTTACTGAATTTGGATGAGGTACAGGTGGGAGCCAGTTCTCCTGTGGCTTGTGCCATCAGTACATCCTTGTTTCTGGCTCAGAATGGTGATGGACCCTGCAGCCAACCATGCCTTTGAGGCTAGTAAGGACTAAACATGCAGTCATGTCTGCAGCCAGATTATAATTTTTTTCCTGCAGTGGTGTGCCAGGAAGAAAGGCCTATGCCTGATCTTCCATCCAGAACATAATTATCATTGTGTTCTAAACAAGTGGCATCTATCTGCTGTTTGTTGTGTGAGTCCTTTTGTCTCTTGAAAAAAAAATTCCACTACTTGGCTACAGATGTAAGAATGCAGAGTTTTGTACCAGCTTTAAATAGTTATGCATTCGTGTCTTCCACTTAAAGCTAATGCAGTTAAGGGAAATTCATCTCACTTCAAGATGAAGCCTGGAATTTTTAGTTAGATGTTGACAAATATCATAGTACCCTTATGTAGGCATTAGGGAGGAAAGTAGTATTTAGCTGTCTTAAAGTAATTTACAATTTCTGCTGCTTTCCAATCATAAAAGAGGCTTTTAAAAAGAAGTTTAGTTTAATCCTTCACAATTGCAATCATTCCCTCTTGGGCTGAGCATGGTGTAAGGCACACCGGACGGCTAAGTAGGTGGAGCACTGTCCCCTTCCACACCGGAGAACTTCCTGAGAGGAAAGCAGGCATTACCCCTCTGTTTTCAGATAGCAGAGCCGAGGCATTGAGGGCTATCACTCTGATGTAACAGCATGCATCAGCCTGGGAGTATCAGAGTTCTACTCTTAACATAGTAAAACAAGAGAAAAGCAGAGCTCAGGTGCTTTTTCCAAAGAAAAAGAAATTGAGTGAAATTTAATTCAGACTCCCTTTCTTCATTTTCACAAATTGGTAAAAGTACTACATAATATAACAATATAAAACTATTTTTATATACCTCTATAAATATATGTGTCTATGTTTTCATCCAAGCTTGTTATCTGGTCTCTTGCAATTGATGGTGATGAAAGTTAGATGCCTCTGGAGGCAGATTCAGATCAGTGAGTTTAGGCCTCACCATAGGACAAGGCAGGCAGTGCTCTCCGAGGACGTTTCTCTCCATTGACAATATGTGTAGCTTAGACATGACACTTTACTTTTACTTAACTGAGTTTAAATGAAATTGTTCTGAATTTTGGTGTAACATTGACATCCAGATGGAAAAAATATTCAAATATTTGACTTTGGCTAGCCACATGATACAATTCTGTTTCAAACAATTTTTCCAAGGCTAGGCTACAATTGAGACATTAAGAGCATGAACCATTAATGCACGAGTACTGAGCAAACTGAAAACTGAAAATCAATTTTCTTATTCATTAATTAGGAGTTCCCAGACATGGAATTTCTGAATGTCCATAAGGTTACAGATAATAAGGGCATCTGTTCTGATGAAAACTTCTTTCTCAAAATAAATGTGTTTGCATTTAAGCTCATAGTATTATTAAAGCCTTATGTGCTGCCTTCTTGGTTGTGATGGATATGACTCATAACTCCATAGGAAAATGTTCGTTGATGGCCATGGGGACACAGCCAAAGATTCAGCATG
Organism: Psilopogon haemacephalus; assembly: GCA_013396835.1. Lineage (NCBI taxonomy): Eukaryota > Metazoa > Chordata > Aves > Piciformes > Megalaimidae > Psilopogon > Psilopogon haemacephalus. The sequence continues at coordinate 603,988 of VWZI01003587.1, read as the reverse complement.
GATGTTCCTTTTGTTAGAATTTATTGGACACTATCTCTGATTCAGAGGAGACAAATACTTTTTATTTCTGATGCGGATAATTCAGATATGTTGGAAAATGCTAAGAAGAATTTGAACTAATTTTAGAATTCTTATCCCACTATATGGATAGAAGTACTATCTTATGTCTAAAACAAACAAACCATTATTGAAATCCAAAAGTCTCAAAGAAAAAGAGTATATGTGTATAGTAGAACATCAGCAATTGATGTTTTTGATCCATGCCTACCATCTTTTTTTTCCCAGACAAATAAATGCAATAAAAACCATCTTGGAATAAAAATTATTTGTTATTTTGAAGATGAAAGGTAAGTTATGCCATTTAATTTAATTTGATTTGTTGGGCCAACAGGTTTACAATGTTAGTGTATATTTTTCTGGCAGATTTCTTACGAAAATGCCATTTGATAATTTCTAAACAAACTTTCAGTTTTATGCAATATCGTTCTTCTTGAAAATTATGTCATCCAGCTAGCATTCAAAAGGGCATCTAGATTCAGTACCACTATCCCCACTTTAATTGATAAAATGGACACTGAATTTTATTCAGGATAGTCAAGAATCTATGCCACAGTGGTAGTAAGGCTGGACCAGGATGGGGCTGTCCTTAGGCTTCTATTTTTCTGGCCCATGTATTTTGTTTTCAGACAAATGGGAACTGGTATATTCAGCTTCATAGATAAGAAGTGAGAAAATACTCTCACAGCTGAAGGTTAAAGCATCACGTTCCCTGTCCAAATTCCTGATGTGCTGAATTTATACTTGTAGCTCCAAAAAACCCAAAAGGGAATCTCATAAAGAGATTGCAACATTTCCTCTGTCAACTTTAAAATCCCTTCTTAGAGTTAAAAAAAAATTCTAAAAATACAAAAGTTTACCTGTTGATATCTCCTGTAGAGCTTAGCTGTAAAGTCTTCTAGTGTTTTTTGAAGTCCCAAGTTCATATATCTCTGTTCTAGTGAAATTTATGACAGGATCAGAACTGTAGACTGATGATTTTTATAACATTAGAAAGATATGGTTACTTCATATTTAAGGATCAGCAACTTCAGATCTTCCATAAGAAAGACAGTATTCTAACAGGAGAAATGTAGAGGCAACATGATTTTTTAAAGGAGCAGAGAACCAGCTGGACATCACTACGCACTTGCTGTCAGCAAGAAGCATATTCAGGTAGAAATGAGAGAAAAGGTGAGAATAATTTATACCCATTTCCTAAAAGTATTGCTGTAGTTAACAGGTATGTGTTTGAGGGTACTATGCCTAGATAAAAGTCTACTCTCCTTAGTCTCCCTTTATGAATGATGAAGGGAATAAAGTGGTTTTTGCATCAAGCACCTTCTAAAGGTGCTTCTCTCTGCTGAAGGGTTTAAGGTCACTCTTTCTATTTCATGTTAATGTCTAAATTGAGGAGGGATGAAGCTAGAGGAGGTTCTAAAATGTTATACTTAGTAGCAGTTTATTACCTTAATAGCAAATCTGTAAACCTGCATTGAGAGCAATATAATAATATATTATATGTATAAAATAAAATATAGAAAGCTTATTTGCATAATATCTTTTACTAATATTTCTGACTTCCGGTTAACTCCAGATCCCACTGGAATGAATTTTTAAAAATCCTCTTATGACTGTAGTCAAAACTTCACCCCATTGTCCATGCTGATGAATATACCTTGCTAAACACAGAGGTGGACAGACATGCACACAGATGCTAAAAGAGCTGTATAAAACAAGGAACTCTGGAATATGAAACAATAAAGTGAGGAAAGCCTCTTTAAGAGTTTGTGTTTGGGAAGACTGCATTGACCTCCCAGTAGCCTAGTGTCCAGGGAGGAAAATAGCCACTTTATTTTCTGAGTGCTTACCCCAACAACATGAACATATTTTCCAAGGAACCAGCTGACACGGTATCCCCACCTGCACAGGAAGTTTCACTGTGTTTCAGAGGAGTGCAGATGGCTCCTTGAAGCTGTTAGTCTTCCCTTCTGTTGGGCTATATTGAGACAGGACAGGCAAGTGCTTCAGGAAGAGTTCTCTGGAGAATGGCTGGTTGCTACAGTGCTGACCCATTGGCATCAGTCGCATTTTTCTCACTAGTATTTCCGCAGATTTCAGTGAGCCTGCCCATCTGATAAAACAAAGCCCATCACCCGGGATTTTCTGGTGTGTAATCAGTAATTCAGCATGGGCAGGGAGCAGGAGGTTGTTCTCTCAGTAATTATTTTCTCTCAGTAAATTATTTTGAGCTATTTTTGCTGATTTATCAGTTTGTGAAATGATGATTTGCAGTCTTGACCTTTTTTAAAGTCATGACAATTTTTTTCATAATCTGTTTGAATAATAGCTTTCTGTGTAGTAAGGATGATTCCTGAGCGGACTGGTTTTCTTCTCTGGCTATAGAAGTGTAGTCCTTTAACTCCACTTTCCAACCTGAGTATGTTTGTTAAAGAATTACTTGCTTTTCTGGCATACTTTCTAGTACTCAGGGAAGATTAACTGTTTCCATTGAGAAACTTGCCAGCAGAATACTTTGTGTGCCATGTTATGGAAAGCATGCAGTGGCAGACAGAGAATGTAAGGCAAATTCGTTGGCCAGCTTGAACAAGCAATGAAGGTGGATCAGTTCTGCTTGCTTTTTTAGGTTTTCATTCACCTTGGAATTACTTGCTTGTTATTTTTCAGCCTTACTCAAAATCTATGGCCCTAGTTGTTTGTTCTCATGGCTTCCTTTTGTTGTTTCTTTTTTTCTTTCTTGTGTGTGTGTGTGTGTGCAAAGCAATAGTGTGCCTGCTGATCTCACCAGTACCCAGAAGAGCAGTGTGCTCTGAAGATAGCATTCAGGGTTGATGGGTAGAGCCTAATCATGCTGCACCCCAGCCTGGAGAAACTCTTAGGGTTCCCTTGATAGATGCTTGCCACCATACCAAGTCAGGGTGATTTCTTGTCTTTTGAAGGAACTTATCCCATCTTTGAATACTGTTGGAGGTTCGTGTTTTGTAGTCATCCAAAGTATAGCCTGAGGCTCATATAATGCTTTGGAACAAAATTAGTTTTGTTGTTACTACACACCTGAGAGCACCTAATTGTTTGCTTTGGAAGACAGTGGTTAATGAGGAAGCAGAACGTCTAGGCATCATGGAGTTCTGGGTTTTCAGGTACAAAGTACTAGCTTCCCTTTATAACATTTAAGGTAAACGATTGCCAGAGGGAGATTACCCAGTGCTCTTAAAAGTGTGAATCAGTGCGGTGTTTGGGAGGCGAGTCCCGCGAGTCCCACAAGTCCCAATGCCTCTCATGCTTTTTCCTTCAAGTTCAGTAGGAACAACCTGTTTCATCTTTTTGTGAGAAACTGTGATAGTGGTCAGGAAGATAAGCATCGCTAGCTGTGGAAACATGGTATTTCAGAGGGTCAGGGAAACATTTAGATGTTTAACTGATACTGCTAGTTTAACAGAATGGTCGTGAGCTTATTGCTTAAGTCTTTTTTGCTGCCACTGTGATACCTTTGCTCTCCAAGCACAATGACTGGAAATTTTAAAGTTCCAAATAGTGTAAAAAACTAATAATGTATCTCATACAGGCATGCATTTTCATATTTTAATAACACATACCACAGCTTTCTCCAGAGTCCGTAGTGCTACATCTGTCCTTAATGATATGGCTCATGCCATAGAATGACTTGTCATTTTGTGGGCTTTTATTGAACATTTCTTTAAAGGACATTGAATGCATTAGAAAATTTTACAAATTGCATTTATGACAAGAAAAAAAAAAAAAAAGGAGGGAAAGAAGATTATGTTTTCTTTTTTTGTCTATGTCTGTTTCAAGTTTTATAGGAACACAATATAATATTATAGCAATCCTATAATATTATAGGAACAATGTTATACTTAGAGTTTCGATATCAGAGAAAGACCTGTTTAAAAACATCCTGGTGTAAAAGCAGTAAAGACGGTTTCCATACTCTGTGCTAAAAAAATGTTAAGAAAAATAGCTTGTGAATCCTTGTATAAAGAAACATTCAAACTTGACTATAGCCCTGGTCCGGCATAGCATGTAAGCATATTGGCATCAGTGGAACAGTTCACATCTTTCAGGTCATGGCCATTCTTAAGTGGTTTGTCTGATTGGAGATATTCATGATCAGTCACAAGAGATCTGAGCATCGTTTCACTGACTACAAATGATACTGATGGCACTAAAAAATGTAGGCATCCTCAGCACTTGTTTGGCTTCCTCCTCAGTGTGGTAATGGTGGTGCCTGTGTACAGAAACTGCATGCTGCAAGCACAGTCACAGCACACAGCTACAATGTAGATTAGGTCAAAGCCCCCATAAAATGCTGACAGCCTTAATAATTTTTCTTTTCTGATACACCCAGCACAGTATATTTTTCAGCATAATAGATATTATGTACCTCAAAGAACAAACTTTTGAGAAGCGCAACAGCTAAGTAGGCAATTTGAGGCTGGCATTTAACTCAACAAGCCTGACAGGTTTTGATACGTAGGAACTAGCCTTGGCAAAGTCAACAGATCAACTGGCAGCTGGTGGTTATTTTAGGGGGAAAAATGGCCAACAAAACCAAACACCACCAAAACAACAAAGCACCAGAACCTTCACACTGCTCAGATTTTTTAATTAATGGTGGGGTGGTTTTGAACAGACTGAAAAAAGAAGACCATTTCCCCATACCATATTCCTTTCTTGTAACTAAATATCTTTTAGAACTAAACCATGTTCCTTAACTTCCTGATAAAGTTTAATAAACATAATGCAGAGCAAAAGCAGCTCTGGTAATTCTTATAGCAGAATCAGAAAAAAACCTTCAAGCAATGTAAAAAGTGGCTTTACCAAACTGAATAGTAGGAAACAACGAATAGCCAAAGTCAGGAAGTGCATTGTAGACATGGATTAAGAGTTGATAGTGTTTAATAGCTTTGGCTGAAGCAGAAGGTTGTAGCAAGTTATTAGCATCCTTTAGAGGGTCAAGACGAATTTCCTTTGCTTTTCTCCTTGTCACAAGTGAACGTACCTGTATTTTCATTAGCTTGACAAAAAACGCAATCTAATTTCACAGCACACCCTGAAAGCTCTTGAGAAACAAACTGCACACTGAACATGCAGTCTGCTGAGTAAGAACTGTGTCTAGCCTCAGCAAACATTTATACTACATGCACGTGATACTTTGGCAAAAAAAAACCTATATACTAAAAAAAAATATTTTAGCCTTGCAAGCCAGTTATATTAACTTACAGAAAATAGAAAATAGAGTGTCTTTATTCCCAAGGGTCATATTTCTGGCCACTCTCTCCTGGTTGTCCTATTTTTACTCAACTTAGTTCAGTCATACGCCTGTTATCAGCCTGATGACACTCACTGTCACTGAGTGCTATTGAACTGAAAACCAGAGGAAAGCCATAGGAGGGACTGAGGAATGAGTAATCTAAGTGATATAAGTGTAACCCATTGCAAGGCAAATTGCGTGGAGTCACCTACTCCTGCTGCTTGGGGAGGACTGATCCCTGGGAGTTAAAAACAGGATCTTTCATGGGAGTGGTTCAGTGCAGGAAGAATCTGGGTAATATCTAAGTTCCTGCAGTGTAAGGACTTATCTGTACTGGCTGAACAGTGAAATAAATAGAGCATTTCCCGACAAGTGGATCTGTACGTGATCTGTTAGCAGCTGAGAAGTAGAAGAACCCAGATTACAAATCCTTGCCTGTCTTTTAGAGTATGAACTGCTGTGGTTAAGTGTTGGTTTGCACAGCATCAGAGAGGTTCATGTTCCAGTTGTAGTTGGAATCCCTCGATGTGTACATAATTTCATAACATTCTATTGGCTTTCATGGAGATAACAGCTTAACACTGTATTCAGCTGGGAGTGTTCAGACTTGCCAGACGGTTCTTTTGTCTTTTCACTCTCAAGTTCAGTTTGGTATCTCTCTTATTCAAACTGGAGTGATATGGAGCATAGGACTCAGGGAATATTAAAATGGGTTAGATATAGTAGCTAGTGAGACATCAGCTTTGGTTCCTACTGGACCATCTATCCAGCTTCTGCTTATTGGCAGAAACATTTTGAGAGCTGTTGAAATTGCTTTGGGAAAGTACCTCTTGACAATTCTTTGTGGCATTAATACACTGCTATTTTTTCACAGAGTTTTATTCCTGAGTACTTTTAGGACAAGTCTATGACTTGAGCTGGGGATTCCTGGCCAAAGATATATCATAAATGTTCTAATATTAGCATCATCTTCTGGAATGAGGAGAGGGCTGTCCATCTGGAAATGTTCTATAGCATGATTCTTTTGTCAGTGCCCCAGGATTAACTTAATGGACATTTTGGAGTGCACAACTGCTTAAAAACATTAGGTACTGAAAATCACAATTAGAGAAAGTCTAGTATTTTATTTGAAAACAGTTTACTGGATTCAGTTTTTCAGTTAAACATTCATTATAATGAACCATTTGGAAGGTAATCAGATTATGGGCCAGTCTTACTATTTATTTTTAAAATTCTAGGAAATTCACATTAACCTGTGGTTTCTTTTTGCATGCCAAGAAGTAAGGTTTTCTGATAGAAATAGGTCTCACTTAGCTAAATTGAAGTTGTAACCATTAAAGGCTAATGGAGCTCAATACAAACTTTCTTTCCTGCTAAGGTCTAATCAGCCACTTGAAAAAATCCAAGGTAGAATGAATAAAAATACTTTAGGCACAACCCTGAATAAGCCTCAATGCACTGAAACACTGTATGATGGCTGTGTGCACAAACTGTCTGCTAAGGATCATGTCAACTGGTGGGAAGCATGGAATAAATTGCCAGAAGTTTTAGAACAAAAGGGCTGTACTCAGCCATGTAGCCTTTATATTGCAGCATTTTTAGATAAACAGCACTTTTTTTTTCCCCTGTAATTATCTTGGGTTTTGCCATTATATGCATATTTTATTCCCTAATTTCAAGGCAAGCACTGATGGTAAGCCATCAGTGAAAAGTTTGCCTTTTTGAATAGCTGCAGAAACAGATATTCTAAGTATGCTTGTTTGCGTATTTCAGAGAGTAAAAATACTTGTTTGATAAACTCAGGTATACAGTTTTCCAACACGTGTACTCAGCTGAATGAGATTGATTTCAGTAAACAATGATCTTGGAATCATCTGAGGGAAGAATAGGAATGGTTATAAGACAAATAGATGCCACCATCAGGAGATTTTGTTGACTTCTCCATGTATACATCTGCAAGCATTTGTTCTTTTCCTGATGCAGGCCTGAAATTCTGTGATTGATACAAGGATGTTCATTCATTTGGTAAAAAGATCACAACACACAGAATCATAGAATCAGTCAGGGTTGGAAGGAACCACAAGGATCATCTAGTTCCAACCCTCCTGCCATGGGCAGGGACACACAGAAAAGTTCACTGCTTTGTCTTACTAGACTGAGGCTAATTTCATGTAATTATTTTAGGGTAAATCTGCTTCATGAACCTTTTTTTTTTTTTGTCCATTTTTTAGTCCCCAAACATGAACTTCTACATCTAATAATCTCACAATGAAAATACCATATAGTTGCCTGTGATCTCTTCCCCATAATTAGAGCTATTTCTACCAGAGTTTCAGTCTTGCACCCTGAAATTACAGAGTCAAAATACAATTTCCTGTCTTCACTCACCAGTAAATCTAGTATACTTTCTATGCTCACATCAGACACTGATTTCAAGAAAAAACATTTTCTAAGATTTGTACCAACAGTGCATTCACACAACACACGAAGGAGAGGTTATTGAAGTCACCCATTGAGCTATTGAGGAAGATAAATGTTTAGATGCTCATATGAATTACTTTTTGTAGCTATTATTTAAAATTATGCTGTTCAGTTTCACAAAGTCCAGACAGACTTGGGGCTCTGCATGCCTTTATGGGCAAGTGCATGGTGCAGAGTTGTGTTCCTTGAGTACTCTGCCAGTGCAAAGGTTGCCATTGGTTTCTGTGGAGACAGAACTGCAACCCAAATGCTACTTTTAGGTGTGATGGTGATGACAATGAATTCCCATCCCGAAGAATTGCAGATCACTTTCAGATAATTAGAGTCTAGTTACATGATGTCTGGAGAGAAGCACTGGCAAAGAGCAGTATGTCAACCCAGTAACAGGTTGCATTAAGCCATCTTGATGTTAGACATTTAAAATATTTGATATCACAGCTGATTCAGAAAGTTCCTCCCATTGAAGGACTTTCAAGTCCTTCAGATAAATTATCCCCAGACTGCACAGCTTTGCTTTGGAATTTTTTTTTTTCTTAAGAAACTGAAAAGTCCAGTGGTTTTAGATTTTTTTTTCTTTTTTCTTTTTGGTTCTAACTTTTTTTTTTAGATGATTGAAGATTCAGTAGGAGGGAGAGAGGAGTTCCTTCCAAATATTAGGTATATTTAGATTAAAATAAATAATTGTGATCCTTTTCCTACCGTCTCAGCAATATTTACAGAATTGCATGTATATTCACCTCCTTCCAGCATGCATTCCGGGTAGTGTTGCCTGAGTTTCTGAGGCTGCTGGCCCATATCAAAGTTTACCCTGCTCCTGTAAGTCTTCACTTACATCAACATTATTGTCTCATTTTGGTATCCAGTCCCAAGAGTGCAATTTATTTTTTTTCTTTCATCTGATTTAAACATCCATTTAATTTCTTGAACAGCAATAGTGTTCTGATGTTCTCTTTCCTGTTGAATGCTGTATCTATACAATTGGTCATGATGACTAAATTAAATATCCTGTAATGTGGGTTATATCAAACACATGTTCGTGTGACATAGAGATGAACCATCGTCACAATTCCATTAATTTTCTAATAGAAATGTTATGACAATTAAGCTTCCTGAATAGCTCAGTATTTCAACAGAAACAGCAAAGTATGCCTGTTGGAATGCACTGCTTCCTTAGGTGGCTTTTTGGACAATTTACGAATAGTCAAAATTATGAAATACATGGAAGAATGTGTTCCTTCTAATATTAATAAGTTATCCTGGCCATGTCTTTCATGAACAAGGTGCTACCACATAAACAGGATAGGCTAGAACAAAATGCTTCTAATGTGAATACCCTCCTTATGTTTAATAAGGTGAAAGAGCTCCCTAACTCAGACTAAGGAGGAGGTCCACCTGATGCAGATCGAAATCTAGCACTATGTTTTTCAGTCAGCTAAGAGCTACCTATGCCTGTTTCAAGGTATGTATTTAAATAGCTAGCCTCACTATTTATTTACTGTCAAAGCTCACCAGTGCAATACAAGGAAGGATGGAAAAAGTCAAAGACAGTGCATTGATGCATGCTTCAAATGTGTAAAAAGCCATAGTGACTGCACTTACTTCATTCATAAGATATGAAACCATTAAGTTAGGCAATGAAAGCATGGTGATTCTGTTCACCTGGGTTGTCCCTTATGTAGACTATAAGGGCTGTAGCCTTTATAGTCGTAAGGCTGTAGGAGATGAAAAAAGATTCAATTTTGAGGACATCTCCATCTAAGAATTAGATTTCCAATTATGAGGTAATCATTGAGGCTCCTTCGTGGTCATTGGAAATAGATAGTTACTGATGATTCATGGATTAAATTATGTATTAAAATGGCTTGAATTATTTTGGGATGTAGGAAGTACATACTTCATTTTTTCTTTCTTGCAGGGCACCACTGCACTCCAGGAAGGGTATTTCTGGAATCCACCCCTGATGTAAACACCTGACTGACCTGACTTTGTGTTCTTTGCTGCAGATTGATTTTGAAGATGTGATTGCTGAGCCAGAGGGAACACACAGCTTTGATGGGATTTGGAAGGCCAGTTTTACCACCTTCACTGTAACAAAATACTGGTTTTATCGTTTGCTCTCAGCAATCCTTGGCATTCCTATGGCTCTCATCTGGGGCATCTACTTTGCCATTTTGTCATTCCTGCACATCTGGGCAGTGGTGCCATGCATAAGGAGCTACCTGATTGAGATCCAGTGCATTAGCCGCGTCTATTCGATCTGCATCCACACATTCTGCGACCCACTGTTTGAGGCCATAGGCAGAATGTTCAGCAACATCCGAGCCACAGTACAGAAAGAGATTTGAGGGACATTTCAAGGGGAGTCAACAGCCTAGAAAGTGGGCGGGGGTTTTGTGTTGTTTGAAGTGTTTTGGTGCCAGTTTCTAGTTTCTCAAAGCAACATACAGCAACTGGTGGTGGATACACTGGCCCAAAACATACAGTCACTTGCTCAGTTTCCTTTTCTACTGTTTATTCTTACTGGACTACTCACTTTTTTGGGTTTTTTCCCTTCCCCCCCTCCTTCAGTCTGCATTTCAAACTAACCTTAAATGTCTGCTCTTCCAAGCCAGCTATATATCATTTTGCTGGCTATTCAGTACAGAAACTGAAGTATTGTTGAATGCCTTTTTATCTCATCCTTCATTCCTTGTGAGATAAATCCACAGAGATACCGAAGAACGACACAAATGCTTTCCAACACTACAAAGCCATTCATTTTATTGTGGCCAAAGAGTGCAGAGCTATTGCAGCAGAATAAACGTGACCAGCTGGCAGGTTTTAGCAGAATGTTCTTTTTCAATTGGATTGTCAGTTGACTGCAGCTATTTACAGTCATGGTTAGATATGGTGCAGTATAGATAAATTAGTTAAGCAAAAAAATCACTGAATTGCTGTATGTACCAAAAATCTCACACTTTTATCAGGTTGGAGACAGTGACAGGTGAAAGTTTTCACGTGCATAAGAAGTTTCAATCAGTGCCTTTGTCTCATTCTGTCTTAAAAGTTTGCATCCAGTCATTTCTCAGCCTTTCCTAGGTTTGCAGAAACCAGCTGCAGTTGAGGCTAAAATTGGTCATTATGGAAGTGTTTTCCTGACTGTGACTTAGAACACACCCCTTAGCAAGTATTTAGGTGCTTCTGTCATAGGCTGTTTGGTGTTTTTTGCAAACTATTCATATAAATACATATCACAGGTATGCCAGAGATAATCCTGAGTTACAAGAAAAAATTAAGGTGTGCCAAACTCAAGCTGCATGAGGCCAAGGAGGAGATACCCCTGAGATTAATTTTTCTGTCAGCTTTCAAAACTTCCCTGTCAGCCAAAGTCAGCATGCCACTAGCACACAGATTATTTTTCAGGAGAATTGATGCTTTGCTGAGTCTAAACTAATACAGCACAAGATAGTTTAGAAACTTTCAATTTGTGCATTGATTTGTTAGTTTTTTAGCTGCGCTGCTACATCAGGAAGTCTTAAACAGAGGGTATTGTGTGAAACTACCGTGTTGCAAAGTGCAAGGCCTACAAAGCAAAGCCTTTGTGACATATTCTGATGCTGTGACCTGCAGGAGCTTTTTGCCCTCGTGATAGTACTGTTTTCAGGGATGCTCTCTGCATCCTCATGCGGTTTGCATGAAGCATTTCTAAAAGTCATGAGCCTAATCAGCTTTATGGCAAACCAAGCTGGGGCCTGAGCCTATTCCCGTTGGATTCTTCAGCAAACCAGTTCTTGACCTCAGAGAGCACAAGATTTGGCCCTTGGAATGAGCATGGAGCTGTCTGGTACACCTACAGCTTTTTATTTAGTGCTGATGTTTCACATACTGCTTTACCTAACACACAGGAGTGCCTTTGGTTCAATTTCTGCCAAAGCATTGAAAACTTTATGAAATGCTTCATTTTTTATTGGAGGGAGGGAGGGAAGAGGGTAGAGGGTGCACAAAAAAATAATTTACAAGGCTATTAACTACTATTGTTTGCATTTTAAACAGACACTGGTATGGATATAGTTTTATGTTTTTCTATGTACATAATGAAGAGTGTACTATTACAGATTTTTTTTTTTCAGTATTGAAACCAAGAAAGATTGTAAACCAAAAATATTTTATCTTTTTATGAGGAAAATCACTCTAAAGAAATCCTTGATTTACCATATAAGCCGTATATCCTGAAAGATGTCTGTTCACTTAAGAGTTATTAGTCCCTAATCCAAATACTTTGCTGATCCAAGACATTTATATTGTTGTTATATGCTTACAGATATAACTGACACTTTTTTTTAAAAATTCTGCATGTACATTAAAGAATACAATAAAAAGATGTTTAATGATAGCTCCTGTCTGACTTCTTTTTCCTTCAAAGTCATGTGAACAAAACTCATGTTAGGAAGAAAAACTAAGTATTTATTGATAAAAAAAAATGTTTCTCAGGAAAGAATGTGCAAAACTTTCTCAAACTGTCTCAGGAAGATTTTTCTCAACAAAAAAAACCAGCATTTTTTTTCCCAAGTAAGTATTTTCTGGGGCTAAATAAGTAGACAGTATGACTAGTGAATACATCATTGAATAGGGAGCTTGGTGTTCCTCACTTTCCTTACATTTCAAATTAGGATAATGATGCTTACTAGCAGACAATTTTAATATCAAATAAACAGGATTATACTGTATTATAATGAGTTGTTCATAGTTCATTTTACATAAAATGTGAAATAATAAATCTCACTAGCCTAAGCATTTAATATGTAGAAATAGCAGAATTATAATTTTTATCCATCTGTGTACAGACCTATTTGTGACAGGACAGTTCTTTTCTGTGGGATTATTGCAGAATATCTATCACACCATTAAATTATTATGCAAAAGCCCAACAAAACATTGCATTTTGGGCTACAAATCCATTAATCATATTTTAAAGTTTAAAGGCCAAGGTTCTTGTTCTGTTTTCTTCATATTGAAAGCAGATCTAAGGGGTTGTTTTGGAACCTAAAGATTAATTTTAATCGAAGGCTGTCATATTTATGACATTCTCAGGATATGCAGTACCCCTGCATCACACTTACAGTGTTTTCTTGGCTTGTTATTCTGTGCTACAAAATACTTTACACCAGAGGATTGGCCCAGTGGAACCTTAAAGGACCAAAAGATTTGTAGTTGTGTAACATTTTGGCAACTACCAGAATATAGGCATTCGTCTGTGATTATTACTCATCAAAACATTTAGCCTGCCCATCTCCAGCTAACAGAGCTCCAGATGTAGCTTGCCAGATGTATGTATTGCCTGAAATACTACTGATAGAAAATCCCAGGTGAAAAAAAAAGTTACATGAAAACTAAATAGCTTCTGCTAATAGAAGAAAATCAGGATATCATCAAAAAGACCAGGTCTATTCTATAGAGAGAACAAGAGGATAAGAGAATCTGAGGAGTCTGCCTTTCATATGCAAGGAATGAGAAGAAGCTGTACACAGCAGGGACATTTCCCTCTCAAAGTGATAGATGGAGAGTTTCAAAAGTCAAAAAAGAGAGTTGTGACTCCTTATATCTTTCTTTAGTTTCCAGCTGTAGCATTTTGCAGGTAAATTCTGAACTGAAAGGGAATCATGCCAAAGAGCAAATATGAACAGCACAGTGAGAGGCACCAATAGAGACAGCAATAACCACAGCATTCATGTATCATCAAGATGTGTGAATTCCTACTTAAGTGTGACTTGCCTTGGAGGGGAATGACTAGGAATGGTCAGATAAGCTAGATCAGAACTTATCTTCGATGTGGTCTGTGTGGCGAGATTCACACAACAGCAGCCTGGCTGGGCAGACAACCATGCCGGGAAGCTGCTTCCTATCCTTGAGAACACTGGGAAGGAGGCTAAGGAATCACCTTGTGCTGCCAGCAGCAGTCAGACTCATGCTTGAAAACTCTCTGCCTGCAGTCCCAAAGGACACTCTAAGTGTCCACCCTGGTGAACAATGGTTAGCCTTCAATAAGCATACATTGCCTCACCAGACTACTCTTTTTATAAATATGCTCTATCTCACTGATGGGAATCCTCCATTGTAGTCTGGATTCCTTGTGCAACAGTAAATATCCCAATAGTAGAAACTGAAAACAGTAAAGCACGTAAGTTCTTGTAGGTTTAGAGAAGTGCCTTTGATGTTTGTCTATACTTTTGTCATCTCCTGACTGTTATGGTTTGTACTGTATTTTTTTTTTATATCATGATATGTTGACTCCAGCTGTTACAGACATCTGTCAATTCAGCTGTCTTAACAAGAGCAGGTGTTGTTATGCCGTTAGACAATGATTCAACTACATTTGGAAGCAGCTAAAATTCTGCCTTGTTTCATCTGTGCTGAGTTTCTGAAACAGTCCAAAGAACCATGCAAAGCAAAGATGCTTTGATACAAAACCTTGGAGCTGTTTTTGTCAGATTTTAGCAGGATTAGTTAATTTGATCTGAGCCTGAGTGTCTTTGGAGTATCATTTCTGTAGTTTAAAAATTCCCTTTGTGTACCATTAGCAAGCATCTTGTGAGGAAAGACAGATTTATTCCTCTTTTCTCCAGAATTGTATGACCAAATGCCAGAATTCCTCACAGACTGATTAAAACCAGCACTGAACAGCTCGCTAGTGGAGTGGGGAAAGCCATTTTGATGCAGAGTTCTCAAAAAAACTTGGACCTCTCTGTATATTATTTTACTGCTTTCTGTCTGAGACACTAAAAATGTCACAGTCAAAACTATCCTGTCAGTGGATAGTAATCCAAAGTAGAAAAAAAAAAAATCATGAATTACTGAGGACTAAAACTCAAAAACAAGTCTGCTGCTGATGGCATCAGGGACTGGCCTTAAATGCACTAGCAAAAGCCTCTAGTTTGAACCCTCACCTTGAGTCCTGGGGACATTGGACTCTGACTCTTGATAAGCAGTATTTCTAATTTAGAAGTTTAAGCCTTTATAGAGACAAGGGAAAGTAAAATAAATTTGAGAAGAATTAACAATGCTGAATTGGTCATGTATTTGTATCAGCAATTATTAAAATTACACTCTACTTTTTTTGCAGTAGACTTTTTACCACAGCCAAGGTACTTGCCTCAGCTATTGCCCTTTTCTGGTCACTGTCATTTCAGATAGTCCGTCTTCCTATTTCACTGTCAGTGGTTACATCACCATGATGTCCAGGAATTCTTCATTCACACAGACATGTTGTTAGATCATAGGGACGTTCAGCCCTAACCTACTTGTTCCATGAGAATTACAGGGAATTCACAGAGCCCTGCTGCTCTGCTCAGCTTCAGCTCAAGGTATTTCTTCCCTTCCAAAGACACTTCCATATTAGCTTGTCAAAATGTCTGCAAAAGGCCTACAACTTGAAGCAGTCTTAAAGAAAGCCCTTGCCCTGTTTCTGTTCTCATCTCTTCTACTCTGACTCCATTTCAGTATGAACTTCTAGTAGTTATGTAAGCTGATGAGAAAGCTTACACAAATAAAATCACTCTCCTGCCACCCTTCTCCCTGCTTAATATTATTTCATAACCTTCTCCTAGGTGGAGCTTATATTCTTTCTTAACGTTGTTTACAAAAACTGGCTAGAAACAAAAAGCTCTTACTCCTTTAAGGAAGCCACATTGAAAGGGACTAAGAACTACTAGCTAACCATTTTATTGCTCTCCATTGAGTCCTTGTACTATGTTTCCAGTGCCCATCAGATAACAACCAATGTCATCAGATATTACCAATATATTCAATTAATTTTTTTCAGTNGTCACTCAAGACCTCATCCAGCCTGGCCTTGAACACATCCAGGGAGGGAGCAGACACAACCTCCCTGGGCAACCTGTTCCAGTGTCTCATCACCCTCACTGTGAAGAACTTTCTCCTAACATCCCGTTTAAATCTCCCCTCTGCCAGTTTGAACCCATTCCCCCTCGTCCTGTCATTACAAGGCCTTGTGAATAGTCCCTCCCCAGCCTTCCTGTAGTCCCCCTTCAGATACTGGAAGGTTACTATAAGGTCTCCTTGAAGCCTTCTCTTCTCCAGGCTGAAAAGCCCCAACTCTTTCAGCCTGTCCTCATAGCAGAGGCGCTGCAGCCCTCTGATCATCTTCGTGGCCCTCCTCTGGACTCTCTCCAACAGTTCCATGTCCTTCCTGTGCTGGGGGCTCCAGAACTGCACACAGTACTCTAGGTGGGGTCTGACAAGAGCAGAGTTAAAGGGGGAGAATCTCCTCCCTTGCCCTGCTGGCCACGCTACTCTTAATGCAGCCCAGGACATGGTTGGCTGTCTTGAGTCGCATGTGCACACTGTCAGCTCATGTTGAGCTTCTCATCTATCCAGACCCCCAGGTCCTTTTCCTCAGGGCTGCTCTCCAGTCACTCACCACCCAGACTGTATGTGCTTGGGATTGCACTGACCCAGGTGCAGGACCTTACACTTGGTCTTGTTGAATTTCATGAGGTTGGCCTGGGCCCACCTCTCCAGCCTGTCCATGTCCCTCTGGATGGATCCCTGCCCTCTAGCAAGTCTACTGTGCCACACAGTAGATGCTACTGGCCATGGTGCTGTGAACACCGTGCATTTCAAGTGCAAATCTTAACTGTTCCCCAAAACTAAGCTGTCCTGCTGGGTTACCAAAACACTGATTTTCATGAAAGTCTGTTACAAAATGACACTTCGATCTTAAGAAATAATAGTTGTCTATCAAACAAGGATATGTGGGTAGTTGCAGTCCAGATGAGCAGTCATGTTGATCCCTTTTCATTGCCCATGCTATCCAATTTCAGTATGTATAAACACCAAAATATTTTCTGAGGTAGGACATAAATCCTTTAGGAGCTACCACAGTGACTTAATTCTGCATACAGAATGTGTCAGGTGCAAATAGCTGGCTTAAAGCCTGACTGAATATTTCCAAAGATGTTTCAGTCTTGGAAAGTGATATGAAATAGATTATTTCTCACAGAACAAGTTGTCTGTTTCTGAAATAAATATTTGTACATGCAACAGAAGTAAAAATGTTTTCATGTTGCCCTGCAGAAATGTTTATCTCATGCATCTTCAAAAGGCTGTTCCAACACTGATACCGTTATTTTGGTAATTTCCTTGTTGCGCGGACCTAGGACTAATACCGGAACCACTTCAGCCATGCAAAACCTTCCATAACCAGAGTGTAGTTATGTCATCATGGTGAATGTGATGTTAATTTAAACTGTGTACTCTGGTTCTCTGGTGTATGGCACTTCTCACAGCAATAAACTGTTTATTTATTTTGCATTTCTTTTACTGTTGCAACTGCATGTTCTGCAACTTCTTTGCAGTTAAACATGTAAAAAGTGTTGAAAAGCGTAAGTGTAATCTAAAAGGTTTGACTGAAAAATTTCTGTAGGATAATTCTCTTTAAGGCTGCTAAACCATGCAGTCACCACAGTTATATTAAAATCTTGGATCTGATTTCTAACAAATATTGCAGCAAGCCACAAGTCATAGTTACTTTATGGTGCAAGAATAAATAATCCACTAACAAAAGATCTCCTGATCAAAATAGTAGTCTTAATCAGTCTGCCAGAAACTATAGGCCAGTCAGTCTCATCTCTGTGCCTGGCAAGATTGCTTTGAAACGAAGGGGTGATTAGTTTTAACCAACATGGTTTCACTAAAGTCAAATTATGTCTGATGAACTTGAGGGCTTTGTATGATGGAGTTACAGCATAAGGAAAGAGCAACTCTTGTCATCTGCCTGGACTTGTATAAAGTGTTTGATACTGCCTTGCATGACATCCTAGTCACTAAATTGGAAAAGTATGGGCTTGAAGAGTGCATCCCTACCTGGATAAGGAATTGGCTGGATAGCTACCCTCAAAGTGTTGCTCAATGTCCAAATGCAGACCAGTGACGAGTAACATCCCTCAGAGGTTAGTACTAGCACCAGGGCCATTTAACATCTTTGTCAGCAACATGGGCAGTGCAATTGAGCACACTGTCAGCAAGTTTGCAGATGACATCAAGCTATGTGGTCTGTTTGACAGACTTGAGAGGTGAGCCCAAGCCAGCCTCATGAAATTCAAAAAGGTCACGTGCAAGGTCCTACACCTGAGTCAGGGCAATCCCAAGCACAAATACAGGGTGAGGAGCGGCTCAAGAGCAATATTGAGGAGAAGGACTTGTGGGTGAGAGTTGATGGAAAATTCTGCATGAGCAGGCAACGTGCCCTTGCAGCTCTGAAGCCAATTGTATCCTTGGCTATATCAAAAGAAATGTGACCATCTGGATGAGAGAGGTGATTCTCCCCATCTGCTCTGCTCTCATGAGACCCCTCCTGGAGTATTCCTTTCAGTTCTGGTGCCCTCAGCATAAGAAAGACATCAGACTGCTGGAGTGGGTCCAAAGGAGGGCAACAGAGATCAGAGGGCTGGATCACCCCCTGTGGGGACAGGCTGAGACAGTTGGGGCTGTTCAGCCTAAAGAAAAGAAGTCTCCAGGGAGACCTTATAGTGGCCTTCCAGTACCTGAAAGGGGCCTACAAGAAAGCTGGGAAGGAACCTTTTTCAAGGGCTTGTAGTGATAGGATGAGAGAGAATGTCTTTAAGTTTGAGGATGGCAGATTTAGACTAGATATTAGAAAGAAATTCTTTACAGTGAGGGTGGTGAGACACTGAAACAGGTTGTCCAGGGATGTTGTGTATACCCCCTGCCTGGAGGTGTTAAAAGCCAGGTTGGATGAGGCCTCAAAAAACCTGATCTAGTGGAAGGTGTCCCTGCCCATGACAGGGGTGTGGATACTAGATGATCTTTAAGGTCACTTTCAACCTAAACCATCCTATGAATCTATGAATCTGTGAATCAAATACAGTCTCATATAATTTGCTGGGAAAACATATTTGATACTGTGTAAAAGCCTTGATAAAAATGGACCTGGTTCATTGAGAACTTTGGTCATAGTGCCATTACCATTCTGTAATGAATTCTGCATGGAGACTGAAGGTAGAAACTTGGACCAGAACAGATGTCACCTTTCCACTGGTAGATGCCTTGATGTTTGTGTCTCCAGACAGCACAGAATAGCTTTGAGACAAATGGAGAACAGAGAGCTCTTCAGGAAGTCAAAGCTAAGCTCAAAGTATGAGATCAGGCTCCTTGCAACTCCCACACAGCTCTATAAAGCGCCTGAGGAGGGAACGAGAGCTCCCCGGGAGACCAAATGGGAAGCGAGCCAGCACTTCACCGAGAGCTGTTTTGCTATTTCAGAGCACCATGTAGCTGATAGTCTCTGATAATTTGTGTTCACCACTGCTCTTACACAGCCACACATGTTGATTGGTCCCAAACAGGGGCTAAACACCCTCAGAGGGACCTAAAAATGCTAATAAATCTCCATGGTAAAATGTAGCGTAATTTGGGATGTATTTTTCTGGCTCCCATGACATCAGAAGACATCTACTGTTGTATATAATTATAAAAATGTCCTTCTGACTTCTTGTTGCTGAAAATACATGAGATGTTTTGTTTTCAAAAAAAGCAACATGTTCCCTCCCTCTTGTTTTTCTGCTTTTGGCAGGTTCTGCCATGAACACTGGTGATTACTACTGCTGAAAGCTGGAGTGAGGCTTAAGATGACACACTCTAACATGGAGCTTTATAAAGTTATTTAGCCTTTAGCTTCTCTGCCAGGCTTAATAATGAGAGGATTTTAATGTCTATAGTACTCCTAAGCAGAAGGTGGAGGACACTACTTATTTGTAACTGATGCTGTCTAAGATCTTACTAGCTTTAACCACAGGGTAAACGATCGCTGCAGAGTGAGATGCACAGTGACAGAAAGGGAGTAGGCACTGAAATACACCATGCAGGAGTCTGAGTAATGGGCAAAAAATGGGAGTGTAACCCTATGACCATATTTAGTTTCCCCATGTGAATCTTGGCTGGCTGAAACCTACCCCAAATGCCAGTGAAGCCTGAGAAGCTGGAAATCTTTCACTCTGTGCATACAAGCAGAGTCATGACTCATGCAGAGGAGAAACAGTTTTCTTTTGCAAGAGGAACTTTTTTCCTTATTGACCAGGGAGACACCCAAAAATATCTTTGCTTTCTGAGTGATTCTGCTAATTCACGGCAAAGCTGTGGAGGTATGAAACCCAAAGAAGCATTTACAGCTCCAGGAATTCCCTAATAAGTAGTAGAAATCTCTGTTTAAAGATAACCATCAAAATTTACTATATATGTCAATTCCTTGAACACCATGAATTAAATCAATGATAATTTTGATTGTTCAATAAATTCCAATAAACTCCAGACAAAGAAATTAAATGAATGACCAAAGATATTTAAAATGCCATGCAATTTCATCTATTTGAGTAAGGAGATCAGTATAAAATCTTGTCAGCACTGGGCTTTATGTCCAATGCAATGCATTTTCAGTATCGAAAGTGAAGAAGCATTAAAATTTNTTTTTTTTTTTTTTTTTTTTTTTTTTTTGTAAAAGGAAGGACACTTCCAAAAATCCCAGATTATTGGAGTTTGCTTCCACCAAAGCTGCTGGAATTTTCCAAGTTACTTCAATGGAAACTGAAGTAAGCCAGGGAAAATCCCACCCCATGTGGAGGGAGAACATCATTGAAGGGAAGATGAGCCAGGCAAAAAGAACTAATTTTAATGCTTGGGTTTTTTTTCTCCTCTCCTGGTTTTGCTCCAGTGACACTGTTCTTCTAAGGTTTATGAATAACACCGATCTAAACCAGCTGAAAATTAAGGACTCGTCAACCAGAGTAAGTTTCATAAGCCTAACAGATCTCCCCACGGCGTCCTCGCTGCTGCTCCGTCTGTTCCTCTAGGACACCCCATGTCGCCCACGGAAGCTGCAGCAGGGGCAGGCCCGAGGCAGCGCCTCAGAGACAAGGCAAAGCTTCCTCTTCAGAATAACTCCGTGGTTTTTTTTCTTTAAATCCGTGACAACGCATGATACGACATACTTTGCCTTTATGCTTAATGAGGAGGAATTTCCATGAGTGGGGAAAAGCCTTCAAACCCTAGCCTAGCGAAGCCCGGCAGTAGCCAGCGCCGGGCCGCGGCGGCACTGCAATGCAGAGGCTGCCATCTGCTGGTAGCTCGGCCTGCCCGGCCCGCCGCCTTCCGCCTTCGCATACCGCTAGGAAGAATAACGATAAAACACTCCCTTGGAGCTCAAGAAGGAAATTAATTTGATATCGCTTAAGCCCGTCGTTTATTTATCAAAACATTCCCAGTGTACATCTAGCAACAGGGCTCTGCTGTGCTCCCTCCGACTTACCAGGGCCTTAAGGACCCAGGTAAAATTAGGTGTCAGCAGCTTATGTGGTGTCTGGGGTAAAAATGCTTCAGTGACTAGAGGCAACATTCTAACGTGAGAAATCAGTTCTAAATACGACAGTTCAAAATAAACAGGCAGTGACATACCATCTCCAGGAGCCAACTTTGCTAAAGCACATTAGCGAGGTTGCTTTTCCGTTTACATTTCGTCTGGTAAAACAAAAGCTGGTCAACCACTTTACCAGTGGAAATGTGCTGCCTGCCTTCATTCCAATAGAACTGTTTCGAAAACTCATCTGTTACAGTCAGAGTGGAGGGGAAAGTAATTGAATAAAACACTCCCTTGAGGACAGCAGAAGCGGATCCAGCAATGCAAACTGTGGTTTGACTGAAATCAGCACCAGGCCTTTCACATCAGGAAAGTGCAGTCAACAAGGGAACAGGAAAGGAATAAAATCAGACAAGCAGACCTGCTAATCACTGACAGCAGAGTGATTGAGTTGGAGCAAGCTTGAGAAGAGATTTTAATTTTTTTTTCCTGCCTATTCCGCCTGGAAATTTTGGCTGGGACTGAGCTGAGCTGAAGCCTCCAGAAACACCAGGTAGTGCCAGAGCAGCCACTATTAGAAGTTCTATACCACAGGTAAAATACATTCCTTGAGGGCAATAACAGTCCTACCCTACCTATTTTGCACAAGCATATGTGAACCTCTAAGGGCAGTGTTCTGAGAAGCCAAGTCTTCCGCGTTAGAAGCAGTGGTGCTGCTGGCAGGCAAGTTTAGGCAGCAACACATTTGTTTGAGTTTTAGAGGACTGATAGGTAAGATAAGACTGAGCCTGAGTTGTTGCTGGTTAACATCTGGCTGGTTTGTGCTTCTCCTAATACCACGAAGCAGCCCTAGGCCTCAACTCACTGGCTGGGTTAAATCAAGCAGGCAGATCCTCTCTTTTCAGCGCTGCACTAGGCATCGGGAGCAGACTGGTGACTTTGGCACAGTATCTATTAATAAATAAAAGCATCAGGCTTTGCATTTGATCAGGCCCTTTTTTTTGGCAGATCTCAAAGCAATTTCTAAAGAAGGGCAAACATTATCATCTCCATCGTGGGGCTAGGGTATATGACAACCTCACAGTTGTGGACTGAGTGAGATCTTGGCTCTACAGTAAGCAACAGCTGCTCTCCTTGGTTAAATGCCACACACCAGCAGTCCCAAAAGTTGTCAGGTCCTGGCCAAGCACACAAAGCCCCTTAGCCAGATGGGCAATAGCAAGCACTGGAAAGCTGGTCCCATTAATCAGTTGGTTCTTGACATACCTTAAACTTCACAGAAGACTTGTCCAGAATCATAAATAAGTGGAGATGATTTTTAAAACAACCTGCCTTTTATTTAGTTTTCCTTGCTTCCAGGTACTCAGTTTTGAGGTAGTCCTCACTATTCCTTAGGCAGGGATCTGAAGTGACCTGCTGTAGGAAAGAAATTCTCTTCCTTTTGAAAATACCTTGTTGGAAAAGGTTTCAAACCTGTTTCCATTTTGTGGGCTTGCCATAGGCTTTTGGATACTTCTGCAACTCTTGAAAACATGACATCCCTGCAGAATGGCCTGCAGATAGTCTGCTTCACATGCATGTTTCATATGTAAACACCATATATAAACATCATAGTTGATGTTCTAGGCATTGGGTCACATTATATGTAAAACAAAGGACTTATCACAGTCATTTCTGATTCTTAACCAACGTGTCAAACCAGCATCTTTCCCAGGTCCCTTTGCAAAATAGAAGTACAATTTATTTCTAGTTAATAGTTCATTAAATTACTTTGACACAGACACATTAACTTGGCCTTTTAGCTAGTGAGTGAAAACAATGCAAACTATGGTTAGCAAACCATGGTGCAGGGTACTACGCACCTTTACACAATCAGTTCTGTACATCCAGATCTCTTTAATATCTGCAGTAATTTATAATTATCTAGATGAGGCAACTGAGTGCACTCTGAGTGAAGATAATAATAAATTGGGTGGAAGTGTTGATCTGCTTGAGGTTAGGAAGGCTCTGCAGTGGGATCTAGAAAGGCTCGATCAATCAGCAGAGATCAGTAGCGTAAGGTTTAAAAAAGCCAAGTCCTGAGTCCTGTATTTGAGTCACACCAACCCCCTGCAATGCTATAGGGCTGGGGCAGAATGGCTGCAATGTTGCCTGGCAGAAAAGGACCTGGGGGTGTTGGCTGACAGCCATCTGAATGTGAGCCAGCAATGTGCTCAGGTGGCCAAGAAGGCAAACAGCATCCTGGACCGTATTAGGAATAGTGTGGACAGCAGAAGTAGAGAAGTGATCGTGCTCCATATGTGGCACTGGTGAGGTCATGCAACAAATACTGTATGCAGTTTTGTGCCCCTTATTACAGGAAAGACATTGAGTTGCTGGACCTGTCCAGAGAAGGACAACAAAGCTAGTGAAGGGTCTAGAGAACAAGACTTACAAGGATCAGCTGAGGGACACAGGATTTTTAATCTGGAGGAGGATGAGGTTGTAGTGAGGCAGGAGACAGTCTCTTCTGTCCAGTATCAGATCACAGGACAAGAGGAAAAGGCCTGAAATTGTGCCAGGTAGAGGTTTAGATCGGTTATTAGGAAAAATTTCTTTACAGAAAGAATGGTCAGATATTTGAGTAGGTTACCCAGGGAGTTGGTGGAGTCACTGTCCCTGGAGGTGTTCAAGAAATGTGTGAACATGGCATTTCAGGGTGCAATGGAACAGCCATGGTGATGTTAGGTCGATGCTTGGACTTGATGTTTTTAGAGATCTTTTCCAACCAAAACAATTCTATGTTTCTATGATTTGTTAGCAAAGAGAAGAAAGCTGCTTCCTGGCACAGGCATACTTCAGAAGTTACACATGCACAATACAAAAATGTACACACAACAAAACCAGGCTTCTGCCATTGGATGTGGGGATTTGTTAGCATCTGACAGCTGCTCTGAACCAGATGGGAAACAGCCATTCCAGTTCTGCTCTAAGCCACATCCCAACACCAACATCACTGCAGACTCCCAGGCTGGCATCTCCTCCGAAGGGCAGTGAGGCAAGTGAGCAAAGGAGCCAAATCCATCTCCCAGCTGCCAGTGTCATCCCTCCAGGAATGGCTTGAGGCATATTTGGTGTGGAGAGAATCAAGGAGCAGGGGGCTTTTAGATGCTGCACTTAGAAAGTTATGACCACATTTGCTCTGTACAGAGGGAACGTCTGGGTCTGGTGATGACAATCTGACAGAGACTGGAAGCTGCTGAGTTAGCTCAGATGTGATAAACAGAAGGGAAACAGCATAGTGAGTCATTGCCAAAAGCAGTACTTCCTAGCCCATGTCTCAAGCCTTCTTAGTGAAACATGACAACATTAAAGATAAGATACAGAAGAGTGAGCACAGGCACTGGTGACATTGAAGAACAGGAGAGAGAGTTGGTTAGTTTATTACAGTTCTTCAGTCTCTTTTTCACTTCCAGGTTCAAATCTCAGTGAAAAGAAACATACTGCTTGGTGGTAGGGAAATACAGTGCTATAGATGTCCAAAGGCAGGGACATTGAGGAGTCTGTGGGATGATGGACATCGAGGAGGCTGTGGGATGATGGAGAGGACAAAAAAAAAGCATATAATGAAAAGCCACAGCTACGAAGTGTGACTAAAATGGATCAGGCATTATGGCTTTACAAAAAAAAAAAAAAAAATCGTGGAAGCATTTCCATATTTAGAATAGTAAATTCAGCCCAAACAAAACATTCTTATTAAAACATGGAGTTGTATTCAACTACACTCAAAGTCCAGTGAAATTCTAAAAAAAAAAACTCATAACAAAACCTCCAAAACAAACAAATCATCACCCCCCAAAACCAACCAACAAACAAAAACACCCCAAACAAACAAACTTACAAAAATCAAAAAGGACCCTCATTCCTTAAAAATAAGCATTGGCAATTACTTACCTCACTTTGGTACCCTGCACAAAGGTGAAATTCAAGCTGACCCTATATAAGAAGTCCCACTGAAAGAGAGAGGTTTAAAACACAGAAAGAGTCCTCTTCTATGAAATGTTAAGTGTGTCAGCAACTTGATACCCTTTCTGTTCTATAAATAAGTGTGCTTCCTCACATCCACCAAGTTATTGGTTCTCTTAGGCATATCAAAGCCAAAAAAGGGACAGCTCATCTCTTTCCCCTTTGTTTGAAATAGAGTGTTCTATTAGACTTCCAAGACCCTTTTGGTGTTCCAGATTTGCTGGATAATAAACTTCTTGTAATTTTGCTTAGTCTGAACCTGTGTCTATATCTTAACAATTTAAAAAGCCACCAGGTCTTCCCTTGGATTTCTGTATTTCACAAATGGGCTGGGTGAGATCAACAGAATTTGAGTATTAATTGTTCATTGCCTGAAGCCTATTGTTTCTACTCCACATCTTCATACTTCCTTTGGGGACAGATATTTTAAATTTGATGTCAGACTTGACAGTGCTGTAGCACTGATGTCCTCTTTGTCTGCTCAGCAGTTCAAGTGCAATAAAAACATTACCTGTTGGCCTTGCCCTGTAATAAAAATCAAATTATTTAATCATTTCCAAGGTAACCATCATTCACATGTAGAATTAGACACAAGCCCATAAATTCAAAGTGATTGTATTTCATTGCCTTTAGGATTAGTCTTGCATCCATAGTTTCTCATTTGAATCTTCCCTCCAAGATCTATGCTATTAAATGCTTGTGCTGTTTATAGTTCACATATTCTAGTCCACTCCCTTTAATGTCTTTTATCCAGTGTGGGCCATGTCTGGACTCCAAAAACTAGCTTGCAAGGAAAATTGTGATCATGAAACACATGAAGATAAAGACTGCTAGGTGCAGTTTACCTATTTTTCTTTTTCTGGAGTTCCAGGACTCATCAGATAAGCAGGTGAGTAAAGCTCTCCTCCTATGTTAGCAGAGCAAAATGCAGCAAGCTTCAACGTCCTACTATTGTCCCTAGACATCTATCATAGCATAGGATGTCTACAGAAGGTGTGTCTAGACTACAGACAGAACCAAGATGCTGAGCTTGGACTAGCCTGACTATGGTGGCCAGCAACAGGTGAGATGGATCCCAACCACTGAATCTAAAAATGTTATTCAGTGCACCAGGAGCATAACATTGCTCCCAGACTAAGTAAATAATTTAGTCGCACAAACCACTCTTTTTCTTTCATAATGGTGGAGTAATATGTCGAATTAATTTCTGAAAATGGAAGCCTAAAGTACATTTTCTCCACTGAGAAGCAGTGCTGCCTTGCTTGCCTAATGTATGGTTCAAATTGCAGTCTGCTGAGAAGTATTGACATCCAGATACAAATGCAGAACAACAAACCACATTAGCTCATTTTTATTTAACACAGAGAGAAACATGTTGCATGCACTTATATGAAGAGATTAATATATTGATCTCCTTGCATGCACACAGACACATACACACTTTGTTTGTACAAAGATACACAGTATTGTCCTCGATATACAAATACACACTAATTTAACATGGAGCTCAGACAGGAAGGAACAATTAATATCAGTGGCTTGAGTGCAGTGTACTCATACACACAGAATACACTTAGATAAATTATGATCTGTAATCCCTTCAAATGCTAATTACTAAAAAACTGTCCTCAGACATAGAAAATAAGTAATGAACTTTTCTGTGCCCTAGTGACCGATGTGGCAACAGTTTGGGTCCCAGCAGGTGAAATCAGAAAGGAGAAATCAACAAATGGCATAGGAAAATACACTTGTCGAAGGTATCACCTTGACGTGTATTAGGCAAAATGAGACATGACAGCCATGCACTGACCGAAAACCTTGGGAGGCTTCTTCTGCTTCACAAGTCTTATGAACAAAAAGTGTGCTGGAATGGCAGGCCTGGCAGGGCACATGCACAGAGCTGGCTTCCCTGAGCTGTGGTTCAGTCACAAGGTTTGTGACAGGTATAAAAATTATTACTTATACCGCTGGAACTGTTGCATACAGGGACTAGAGATATCAAGTATAAGGCAGAAAAACAGCTTTTGGGCAGGCTTCCGTTTCCTGCTGCTGGGGGGGAGCTCATCTCTCTCAGCCAGGGGAGAGGAGGGGAAGGAGCTATAAAATCAGAAAGCAAAGCTGTGCGCAACTATTTCTGCTGCCATTTGACTTTCCCCTGGAAAACATGCACATGTTGGGAAGAGCAGGAGGTAGAGCTGCAGTGCTGTCCAGAAACATGCTTGAGCTCTGGTGGTACTGTTAGGGAATGGAGCTGGATCCCAATGATGCAGGAAAAGACAACACTGGTCTGAGAAGATAAATGACCACAGTAAGCTGTATTCATGCAAAACAATTGTATTAAAAGAGATTGATTTTGAGAAAGTGCTATGAGCTAGAGTTAACTTTTTGACAGTGGTGAAACACCAGGACAGATTGCTGGGACAAAACTGTAGATGCCCTATCCCTAGAAGCATTCAAGGTCAAGTTGGGTGGAGCTCTGAACAACCTGATCTAGTTGAAGATATCCCTGCACATTGCAGGAGGGTTGGATCAGATGATCTTTAAAGGTTACTTTCAATTCAAACTATTGTGATTCTATAAGGAAAAACACCTAGATACCATAACATAACAGCAGATGGGTTTCCTAGGCCCAGAACAAGGACAACTTAAGGGGATCTATCAAGGAAGAGGCACAGATGTTTGTGGACTGAAGAACAATGAAGAAACAATGTTTTCCACATCAATAATAAAGACCTTTCTACCCTGTGCTTTTACCTGAGCACATCAATAAAAGTTACAAATGTTCTAGATAAAGCAATATATTCTAGCCCAAGTTTGCTGTTCAAAATGCCAAGAGTTCAGGCAGAGAGCCAGGTTTACTAAAAATGAAACAGAAGCCAGGGTTCGACTAAATCATTTTTTTTATTTCTAGACAGCATTATAAAGTGTTCATGGCTACAGTAAAGAGCACTTTGAGGGCATAATTCATGGCTGTTTTACTCCAGTTGTACACTGGCTGAACATCCCTGAACTCAATAAACACTGCAGTGAATCAGACGTGAAAGCCGTCAAAAGAAGGGAAACACAAAATGCAACGATCTGATTGTTATCATAAAACATAATCCTGAAATCACAATGAAGGTTTTTTGTGTCTAGCAGATTGCTACCAGTCTTGAGATTTGATTGCAATTTTTGTTTTTCTTGTCATTCTTCCTTAAGGTCCCTGATCCTCAAGCCATCAGGTTAAATTTAAAAGGGTGGGTTTAAGTTATTCTTTCCTAAAAGGGACTCTGGGACCCTCATAGGGCTGCTGGCAAAACATGAGTAAACAAAGTTCGGAACTCTAAGAGGCAAATAAAAAGAAACTATGGTTTTACTGTCACTCTTGTCAAACACTTCAGATTTTAAGATACTGTAATCCTGGAAGGACCTGCCATGTATGTGGTCAAGATTTAATATTTCATAGTTGGATATCACTTGTTAGATTCCAGAGCAGTTAAAGTTAAGGGAGCATGACCTAAATAAAGGTATCAGAGGTCAACATGGAAAATAACAAGAAAGACCAGTAGCACAGATCTGCTTTGATGATTTAAAACCTCACTTTACTGGATTTATTGCTGAGGCCATTAACTGCTATGCCCTACTACAAAACCTAATGAGACCATTAAGGGGAAGACTAAAGAAAGACAGAGACAACTTGACTTCTTTTGTACCTTACTTGTTGTAACTACACTGTTAAATTGTTAACATTGCCATTTAGTATGCATTTACTGAATTTAGGTAACCTTGTTGCCTGGACTTTGGAGCTATTAGTATGAAGTAAAGGAGGGATCTCCTATTTAACTCAACAGTGAGTTTGATCTGCTGGGGAGAAATAAAAGCCTGATTCTCTCAATAAGAATTGCACTAAAGGCCATGATTCCCGTGTTGAAAGAAATTACAGGAAATATTTGGCTAATTAAATTCATATCAGTGAGCCATGAACATTTTTGGAAGTTCTTTGTCGAGTGTAAAACACATTTGACAAATAGTTGTCATTGGTACTGATTCACAACATAGTTTGCAGCTTGCAACCAGTCCATTTGCTGTTATCATCCTCACCTTCCCAAGGTATAAGATGTTCTGCAATATCCTGAAACAGATAAATGCAAATTGTAGTTGCTGGTGTGGATTCATACTTAGAGATTTACCAGTGATGTTGGATGTAAGAGGTCTGCTTGGAACATTAGCAGCCTGGGGCCGTAAACACTGCATGAAGATTCTGCAGGTTCTTTAAGAGCCTGATGATCCTAAAAACACTTGCAAAATGGGTGTCAGAGAGGGAAAACCCTGACCTACTATTGATTGTGATCCAGACATTTTTTTTAATTACTGTGTTCAGTACAGCCAGAAATCTGTTCAGTGCAAACACTGTACATTCTTTGCACACATTTCTAGTGTGTGAATTAGCATCAATATTCTCACATGAGACTAGATATCAGTTTTAATGTCGTCTTATATATTTTCCTCATTAGTTGTAAAGCAAATCTTCAGTCCAAAACTATGGCTGTATGCTTCAGATGAGATTAACTGGCAGCAAGTGTCCCGGTATGGATGTGACAAACACCCTAGAATTGGTCCAATCCTGGGCTCTCTCCTCCCCCTACCATCCAAGGTCCAGTAGGGGTTGAGGGGCGGGGGCACCCCACATGGCCCCAGGACCCAGGGAGACCTCGGGCGGCACGTATGCGTGGAGCTTTTTGAACCTATTGGTCAGCTAGAGAATGCTGAATACCTATTGGTCAGTTTCACATGCCCCCTAGGGTATTNCAATTGGTCAGCTAGAGAGTGCTGAATACCTATTGGTCAGCTTCACACGCCCCCCCAGGGTATTTAAGAGGGGCACAGTGACCGTTACTCACTCTTCCTCACTCTCCTCGCTCTTTGTTGTCTCCCCGCCATGGCTGTGAAGAGCCCAGCCACGTGCACAGCAGCAGGCAGCGAAGCATAGCAGCCTTCCAGAGAAGCGGCAAGATTAATCCCCTTCTCTCTCTCTCTTTCTCCTCCTATCCGGGCTAAGTCGGTCTTTTCCCTTCTTCCCCTCGGGTTCGGGAAGGAGCGTGGTTTTCCCCTCGCGCCCCGCAGGCATTTATAGGCGCGGCTGGGGTCCATTTTATATGTAGCCTCTCTAATTTCTAAATTCTGACTGTTAAATTGTTGCACCTGGCGTTTTGAGCGACTCGTGCGTTTGTTTCTGCTGACCAGAACCTAAAGAACCTTGGGGGGCACTAGGACCCCCGCCTCCATGGGATATCGAACCTAATTAAGGGATATCTCGTGACAGTAAGTTGCTCTGCACTGGGTTTGCTCTCCTGATTATTAGTTGTTAGTAGTAAGATTTGGAAATGTTACCATGGAGCTTATAAATCATCAGGTGTGTGATAACTCTTCAACACAGTAAAAATGGGGACTTGTGTGCAAAAATGTAGATGCTGAAGAGAAAAGGAGAAGGCATGGTGCTGTGGTAGGTCTTCTCTAGCACATCTAAGTCTGTGAGCTTATTCATAAGATGGCTGCTCATCAGTGTAGGCAGTGGTGTATGACAGCAGTAGGTGATGCTGGAAGCTGCACAATTCTACATTCCTCCATGAAGCTAAATCATCAGTATTGTTCTGATTAAGGGAGTGCAAGGTGTTTAATAAAACCAAGATCTTGCCTGTATAATTTCAGTCCCATATAGAACAGGGACTTTACAAGGTGGTACTGATGTTACTGTCAGGATCAGCCAGTAAAACATCCTCCATGAGCTTACAAGTCACCAACAGAAAAGCTACAGAAAA
Source organism: Psilopogon haemacephalus (assembly GCA_013396835.1). Lineage (NCBI taxonomy): Eukaryota > Metazoa > Chordata > Aves > Piciformes > Megalaimidae > Psilopogon > Psilopogon haemacephalus. The sequence goes on along the minus strand of VWZI01003587.1, from coordinate 573,009 downwards.
GAAACAGAAGTACTATCACTTGGTAGTTTTTCATATTTGAGAAGAATGAGATCCCTGCCCTTTTTGCATAAAAAATGTTTAGTATCTCCTAGCAGTGGATGCATCTATCAAACACATTCACACTACATCTCCATTTTTTTAAAGCGAGTCCCAAATTCTTGTCTTAATGGCAAAAAGGCATTGTTTGTATCCTCTATGGTGGATAAGGAAAATAGCAATGAAATGGACAGGCTCTGTTAGATATTCAGAAGACATTCTCCATGGATCTTCTCTATAGTGAGCTTTTTGCTTTTGACCCTTGAGCTGCAGAGAATATAAGAGATGACAGGAACGTCTGTCACTTTCATTTGACAGCACTTTGCCAGGTCAGCAGCTTACAGCTCACGGGATACTGCTTAGACTCTGCGGGTGCTGTAAGCGAAGTCAAGGCCCATCAATGTCTCATTCCATCTCTTCAGTAGAGTAAGGTTCAGCTACTCTGGTGGAGATTTTGCTGCATCTTGATCACTGTTCCCATGCTTTTAAGGGTACTTCCCCCTCCAGGTGTCAGTGGGAGCTGTAGACCTCCTGTAGCACAATGGAGTGTGTTTCATAGCAGTTGTGCTGTGGCTGTGTTCATAGCTTCTTGGACATGCACACCACATCTTAAATTTCTTTTAAACACAATCCAATGTTGTTTCACTATTGGTACAGTTGGCAGACTTTCAAAAAGTGTTGTGCAAAATTGACTACTTGCAAGAAATTATTATTTCTGTGTTCATGAGGCTCACATAGGAACATTTTGCTTCTGTGTTTCATGAAAAGTCAAAGGTCCAGAAAGTCATCCATATAGCTGGAGAAAACCCTATGTACCTTAAAGACAAGAGAAGAAGTTTCAAAAGGAAGGGCCACTGAGTGAGTGAGTTACCAGCTGTATCCCAATAGCTGACTGGGGAGGAGTGGACTGTTTGATCTTCAAAGTTCCACACAGGATCACAAGATATTAGGGCTTAGAAGGGACCCAAGGAGAACTTCTAGTCCAAGCCTCTGCCAGAGCAGGACCATATAATCTAATGCAGGTCACACAGGAATGCATCTAGGTGGGCCTTAAAAGTTTCCAGAGAAGGAGTCTCCACAATTTCTCTGAGGAGCCTGTTCCAGTGCTCTGTGACCCTTAAAGTAAAGAAGTTCTTTCTCATGTTGAGGTGGAATTTCCTGTGCTGTAGTTTACATCCATCACCTCCTGTCCTATCACAGGGCACAAGTGAAAAAAAAAGTCACTTCCTTCTTGACACCTAGCCCTCATATATTTATAATAATTTATTAAATCCCCTCTTCTTCAAACTTAAAAGTCCCAGATTTCTCAGCTTTTCATCATAAAGCACATGCTCCATTCCCTTGTAGCCCTCTGTTGGACTCCCTCAAGTAGATCCCTGTCCCTCTCAAACTTGAGGAATGCAGAACTGGACACAATATTCCACATGAGTTCTCACTAGGGCACAGTAGAGGGGAGGAGGAGAACCTCCCTTGATCTGCTGGATACGCTCTTCTTAACGCACCCCAGGATCCCATTGGCCTTCTTGGACACAAAGGCACATTGCTGTCCTATGGTTAACCTGTTGGCCACCAGGACTCCTAGGTCCTTCTCCATGGGGTTGCCCTCCAGTAGATCACCTCACAACTTGTACTGGTGCAATTTATTATTCCTTCCCATATGCAGAACTCTGCAGTTCTCCTTGTTGAACCTCATTACATCAGTCTTTGCCCAGCTCTCCAATTTGTAAGTTGTAGGTGTCCCTTATGGTCATTTACTTTCTTCTCATCATTGTAGTAGAAATTCACAACCTTCAGTCTCTCCAGAAAAAAAATGCATTTCTAGGCCTACTCTGGTACAAAGTTTTAAGTTTGATAGCATTCTGTAGGTTAATAGCAAAGCAGGTGACCCGCTTAGGACTTTGGCACTTTCTGTAAAGCAGCAACATCGACTTATTATCTTGAGAATTCTTGAAAGATAAATCAGGTTAACAGGTATCAGACGTTTGCATTAATTTAGAAAAACTGTATGTTTTCAGCAATGCTACACATACTGACTTCTGGCAAATGGCCAGGGTAAGCTTTTTTTCAGCTTACTTGCAGTGGATATCAAACACCGATGTTTAGAATGGTTGGGGTTTTTTTGTTTGTTTTGGTCAGTAGGGTTGTTTCGGTCCTTCGAGCACATATACCCTGTGGCTATTTGGTAAACCTATACATTTGGGCCTTCTTGCCAACTTAAAGAGACAAGATTTGATTTTACTATAAGTAATGAAGGGGAAATCACTGGTTGTTACAATGTACTCTGGCACACAATATCCTCTGCTGCTATCGTGTTGATCATCTCACTCCTACTGAAAGAAAAAAATATATGTGTAGTTGAGAAAAATACACAGTGAAGTGTTGTATTTACATATAAATATGAGGCTCAGAACTCCTAAATTACGTGTCTGCATTTGCAGGCTGTCTTTTCCAGGCACCCTGTCAGGGAAAGAAACTCTCCACTGGAGGACAGTGTAATGCAGTCAAGCTGAACTTTCCTTGTGAACTGCTGGGTGCATTACCTGCACCCCAAAAAAAAACTCCTCAAGAAAGATATTTTTAAGAAGGCATGTTTGAAGTCAAATAGCATTGCAAATCACCACCAGAGCAGAGCAGAGTTTCAGATAAATCAAAATATTCTTCAGCAACTTTTAAATTTCATTGGAATTGCAAATTTAAAAGCTAGCTGCAAATTAATTTCTGCAATGTTGAAACAATTCACTGTTATCATTTTAGCTTTTCTGCTTCATATAATGTGCATTCCCAAATATTTCACTGATTAGTTAACTAAAATATAGAAATTTCTACACAGCAGGACTTTCCTTTTCCAGCCTGTATTAGAGCTGACTAAACATGTGTAGGATAGAGGAAACTTCTGCACATGTTCCTCTCTTCAGAAGCCACTTCTTCCATGAACCTTGTGAAAGCAAAGCTAACATCTATTAGGCAGTCCCAGAACTGAAAAAGAGAAAAAGAACCCAAGAAACCTGGAAGAGAGTATATCGTAACATGGTGTGTGTATTTATGAAATCCTGGTTGCCTTAATTCCACTGACTTTGGCTGGAGTGGGGTGGTTAAAATTTATCTGAGTATATTCAATCTATATTGCATGCCCAGCTTTGGAGAACAGAATATCCTTTACATGGTCTTAGGGATCCCTTTCAAGTGAAGTTGAGAATATCCTGGGAAAAAAAACTTTGACCTATCTGAGAAATACCTTACATAAATAATGTAACAAATCTTTTAAATTCCACGATTCAGAAGAGGACAAACTCTAGCTCCTGCCTGTATTTATGCACTAATAATTAGACTGGCTTTTGATTGTCATGTAAGGGAGTTACTGTGTATCGTGGCACATCTGCCATGCTGCACCCTGCCCTCAAAGCTTCATTTGATGTACACTGATGTCTGGTGTCCCATGCTTACCTGGTCTCAGCTGAGTCACAGGGAAATGCTATGGGAGATAAGAACAGGGCCTGATGTTGAACACTTCTGGTCCACACCTGGTTCATATAGATGCATCTGGTAATTTTCAGGAGTTGCTGGAAATAAGCAATAACTTTCTTAACTGAGGCTAAAGAAAGAAGAAAATCCAGGCTTTATTGTGAGGAAAGGTTTATGTTGTGGGGTGTGTGGAGGCTGGCTTACAAATGTATGACTGCTCTCTCAGAAATCATTAAATTATTGTGGAAAGCTGCTGGCAGTGCTGTGTACTGAGATGGGCAAAAATCAAAGTCAGAACTGGGACATACCACAAAGAATTTAATTACAAAATCTCTGACTATAGCTGTCAGAATTGTGATTGGCTTGTCAATTTATAAAAAATGTTATTGCTGTAGAATTAATACTGGTTTGGTTACAAATAATGCTTTAAATTAAAATCATTATAATTTTCTCATTGTAAAGGTGCCATGATTCTTATACTCCATCAAAATATTCATGTTTGAAAATGAGTAGTATTATTATAATGCTTGTTTTTCATCATTTATAAGTAGATCTCATCAGTGTGATGCACTATGAATGGGATGAATTTAGAAAAGCATTTGAGAGTGTTTATAAAATACCGATGAGTTGTGTCCACAGCCCTTGGGGGAGAAATATCCTCTTAAAACAATTTAACAGTTGGATAAACTAAGGTGGGCGCTTTATCCCAATTATTAGAGATCAACACAGAAAAATAGTACCTATTGCAATCCTCAATGCACAAATCCCAAACTCTTTCTTTGTATGTTTATTTTACTTAATTATAGTTTAAAAGCCTCTTCTAAAAGGCTACCGTCAGATAGTATATGGAAAAATGTGTGATAATACCCTGATAAAATATTAATACATGCAGACAAGCAAAATACGAGGTGGCCATTGTGATGCTGTAAGAATTCCATCTCCAGAGCTACTGGATATGGTATGTAGGCTTTAAAGTGGGAAGATGAAACATATAGTGATAATAAGAAACTTCAGTTTCACATCTACATCCTTATTTCATACTCTATTTCTCCTTTTGCTCTTTATATTAAAAAAAAAAAAATCTACATTTTGATGAAAGAGAACAGTCTGTCACTCAAGTTTAAATACAAGTGGGTTAGTGATAATCTGCTGCCCATCTGTTGCATCTGGAATCTGATGGTAAATCAGATCCACTAGCAGTTATCCCATTTTGCTGTTATACAGCCGTATCAGTAGAAAAGCTTTCCACATTATTAATTATTTCATAAACAGGAAGAGGCAGAGTGTGTGGATGCCTATATATTTATCTAACTGGAAGAAACCCTCCCTGAGAAGCAGTCACTCACAGCAGGAAGGTGGAAGAGCTGTTGCAAATAAGTTGTGCGGGGTGCTCTGCTCAGCAGCACAGCTCCTCCTGCTTTATCTGATTATGTCTCTGTACCTGGTAGTTTAAGTTTTTTTAAAACCACCCTCAAAGAAGTTTAAAGCTTCTTCTGATCTATAAATGAAGTTATATCTTTGGAGCCACTATTTAAACTGAGCTAACAAACTGCATTGCTATCAGACAGGTTGTAAATGCGCTAAAGTGCTGTTTGACAAGCAGGAGTGATGACATTTCTGGAAGATTGTCATAACATCAGTTATTTAATACTGTGCTGAAGTCAAAGATTCTTGTCTGTGTGAGGACTACATTTTTCTATCACAGATCCAGCATACTAAATATTGAGTATTGACTGAATTACTGACAGGTGAAAGTAAGAATTAATTTCTGCTTTGGGCACTAAAGTAGGAGTCTAGAAAGAAAATCTTGCTGATATATTTTGCTGAATATTGAAAAGCAATTGAAAATATAAATGCTATCTAATTGTATTCTCAGTAGTTATACTTTCCAGTCAATTTTAAATCTGCTTTATGAGTAAGATACAAGTGTGCTTTTTAAAACACAATTCAATTAAATATAAATTGATTAATTTTCATCTTCAAAAAACTTTAGGTAATTGTCTGGAGAAGAAGAAATAGATGTGTAAAATACCTAGAGGTTTGAAATCACTGTGGTCCTCTTTTTTGGGAAACAAGAATCAATATTCCTATCTGTTGAGCAGAACAGACTAATAAATTAAATTCATTCAAAAGGTTCATTTGTGCTTCAAACTGTATCTATATAGCAAGTACGTTTTTATTCAGAAGATGTCAGGGTCCATTTAGTATATGGATACCTGCTTAATTTCTAATCACGATATGCATTTACTTTACCCCTTGTTGTTCTCCAGAACCATTGTAGACACCTGCAGACTACATCTGCTCTTGGTTGTGCAAGAGCTGCACCATTGTCAGACAGGTAACACTGGCAAAATCCATACATCTGACATGAAGCAGTAAGAAGAAAATTAGTTGCCCATGCAGATGAAACACCTCTAGGTCTTTTTAAAAATCATCTTCTTTGAATCTGAGATTTAGTCATGTCCTAAAGAGCTAGCAAACATGGGAGCTAATACTGCAGTTCAGTTGCTCACATTTCAGAGTATGACTGCCAGTTCAGTTATCTCCCCTCGGCCAATTCTAGCTCTTGGAATCAAAGGTAGGATCTTACGTGATACAGTCATGTATAACAAATAAAGCCATACTGAATGTATGATAGGTAAACTAACAGGTATACCTATCAGATTAGCAACCAAAATTAATATTGTAGAAGATAAGCCTCTAGAAATATCCTAAAGTCATGGCAGGATTATTTTTTCCTGGGCACAATATAATTACATAATACCACTATAAGAAAGACAACTGTTGCTTTAAATTATACTGACAGATGTAGATTTGCTATAGTAGCTTTAGTAAGACAATCCAAAAACAATACACCAAGTCATCCTGAAAGCACAATTTGGCCATGGCTTTCATCCCATCAACATCAAAGAGTCAATTAGTGAATTGTGCCTGCTCCAGTCTCACAGGGACAGCAGAAAGAAGAGACAAGACATAAGGTATCTTAGAAGACACAATAATTTGTTTTCAAGAGAAAGTCAACTAACATGCCTAAATCCTATCAATTTTATGTGAATTTGCTGTGCAGAAGTCTTTAATTGGGCTGAAACTCTGGACATTTTATGCTTGACTTCCACTGACCAAAGAATGCCTTTTTTGGATGATGTGTGGTTAAAAGGTGTGGAAGGAATTGGTGTAGAATGAAATCAGCACATGCAAGCTAGAAAATGAGAATACTTCACCAAGCAATTCAGTTGACATGAAAAACACACTTTCAACAGAGATCATAAAGCATTTTAGACAAAGTCATAAGGCTCGGCAAATCATTTTATTACAGGTGGAAAATCTTTTATTCTCACAAAGAATGCAAAGTTGCCACTAGGCATGCAGTAATCCACTGGATTTTAAATTTCATTTGGATAGAAGGAAATCTTTCCCCAACTTGTTCATTTTAGCACAGCAAAACTTGGCTGAGGTAGCCCATGGCCATAAAAAGAGGGAAATTCTCGAAGAGAATTCAGGCAGTTCAGAGACCAATGTGTGACAAAGCACGCAAAAGCATGGGAAAGCCCCATATGTGCAAGCAGCAATATGAGAGACCTGATGAACCAGCTGAAATGGGGAGAGCAAAGTGTCTGAGAACATAAACATCAGGACCCACTGCTGCCTTAGAGCAGTCAAAATGAACCAGATTCTGACTTTAAAAGACAAATTTCTTTTATTTAATCTAGAACTATTAGAATGTATAAAGAATGAAAGCAGAAGTGTGAAAACAGATGATGTTCAAGAGGCAGTCATGCCAAGCCATTACAAGCTGGTAATCCATCAAGTTTCAAAAGTGACCCCCTGTAAGACTTTCTATTCCAAAATCAGCCTGAAATTTTTTTTGAAAGTAGTTGTGTCTAATGTAAAATATTCAGTATTTTCCAGGCTGTAAAATGCTTATGCTACAGGTTTGTTCCCCAGCAGGAGTCTGATCACCCAAGTGCCAGTGTTCAGTTCAGGTTTCCCAGTTTCCACTGTGTCCAGTGCTTTTAGTATGTACATCTCAAGTGCAGCCATTTATAATTTCATGCCAGGGTCTCTCACAGAATTAAGATTATTGCTTAAAAAAAGGAAACTAGATAATAATGTACAATCTCTTTTTATTACACTGTTTTCTGACAAGTTTTCAGCTAAATCACACTCTTACTGAGAACTTGCCATTTACTGGACAAAATGTTATGGTTTTCAAAAAGGAGATTGGGCTTGCAGGCAACATTTTGGTAGCAGGGGGGTTACATGCATGGCTTGTATGAGGAGCTGCTAGAAGTTTCCCTTGTGTCTGACGGAGCCAAATGCCAGCCAGCTTCAAGATGTCTGTGCTGCTGTCCAAGTCCAAGTCCATAAGGAATGGAGGTAGCACCTCNGTGGGGGGGAAGGGGGGGGGGTGGAAATGATGCATGACAGCAATTTCAGCCAGAGAATATATGAGAGAAATAACTTTACAGACATCAAGGTCAGTGATGAAGAATGGGAAGGAAGTGTTCCAGGTGCTGGAGCAGAGATTCCCCTACAACCTGTGGTGAAGACCATGGCAAGGGAAGTTGTTCTTCTGCAGCCAATGGAAGTATACAGCAGAGCAGATATCCACCCATAGCCCATGGAAAACCCCATGTTGAAGAAGTGGCTTTGCCCAAAGGACTCTGTGGCCCTGTGGGGAAATTTGGAGCAATCTGTTCCTGAAAGACTGAAACCATGCCAGAACAATTCATGAAGAACTGAAGCCATGGGAAGGACTTATGTTGGCAAAGTTTGTGGGAGACTGTCTTCATGCTGGAACATGAGAACAGTGTGAGAGGTTGGCACCCTGAGGAGGAAAGAAGCAGCAGAGATGTGTGAAAACCTCAAATCATCCCTCATTCCCCATACCCCTGACCACCAGGGAAGAGGAAGTAGAGACATTGCAAGTGAAGTTGAGCCAGGGAAGAAGGGAGAGGTGGGGAAACATGGTTTTAAATGTTGTATTTTTAATTATTATCCTACTCAGAATTGACTGATAATAAACTAAACTAATTTCTCCCAAGTCAAGTCTGTTTTGCCATGACAGTAATTGGTGAATGACCTCTCCCTGTCCTTACCTCAACCCATGAGCCTTTTGTTATATTTTCTCTCTGCTGTCCAGCTCAAGAGTGGGGGTGATAGAGAAGCTTTGGTAGGCACTTGGCATCCAGCCAGCATCAACCCACCACATCAGATTACTGGAATTCTGAATTAGCTGCCTCTTTTTTTTCTTTTCCCCTCAAAGCAGATTACCAGAAATCTAATTTTTTTTTTTCCTTAAAAATGCAAAACATTTCAGAATTGTCCCTATGGATGGTCATGAAAGATGTAGCTGTCTTCAGGCCTCTCTATTGCCCAGGTTTTCTAGCTGGATTAGATATCGTATAACGAGTCCTACAGCCGGGAACTCTTACAACAGACAGGTCAAGGGAGAAACAGTTTGTTTTAAAAGCCCACACATCTGAAGGCTTTGGAGTATGAAGCATGCAGACTACTGCTCCCTTGAGATGCTTGAGGTATCAAAACAAAACCATTTGCAATTGAAAATATCAGCTTTATTTTTCATCATAAAGCATAATTTTCATTAAGAAAAATAATTTCTGAGCAGCTTCAAACGCAGCAGTCCAGTGGCATACACAGTTCAATGGCTTATTAAAACCAAAGTGAGGAATTTGCATGTTATGAAACTGGGGCATGGCCAGAGTATTCTCGGAAAAAAAGAACCAGGGGACCTTTGCTAATCATTACCAGTACACACGCCAGTGATAACATCTCATCCAAAACCTGCTACCTCCAAAGTGCTGCACCTCCCTAAGACTCTGTGAAAGAGGTAATCAGGATGGATTTAGGGGAAACTTAGCAATTAATAAAAGTCTTTTTTTTTTTTCCCAAAGCCGAGTAAAACTCCTTTCTTTTGCCAACAAGAAAACAATTCAGTGTGTACTCCTTTCTCAGTTTACATGAAGATGGAACAGACTTCCTTACATTAGACTGCTGGTGTTATTAGAAATACTGTATCAACAGACAAGATGCACATTAGCAAGAAAAGCATCCAACATTTTCAGTATAAAGTGAAGCAAGTTCCCCAAGTGAATATTTGAAAACCTGAGTGCAGCACGGCAAGTCAAAGTACTTTAAGATTACTAAAAAGCTCCTGTTCCCTCAAGACTAAGCAGCAGAGGGTGTTTACCACTGTGGGATTTATTGGCAGTCATAAACTTGTAATGGCTCTAGGAAAGTGGGTGCTACCTTAAGGTGATATTGTAGCACCTTAGTAAAGTTTTTCCAGAAAAATATTTACTGCACAATGGCTCTCACAGTCAGGATCTTTCTTTTGCCTCAGCTGTTTTTCAGCACTCTTAGTGAGTGAGATGCAGGATCAAAAGAAATGACACAATGTTGAAGAGCATCACCAGAAGGCAGGTGACTGTCTTGACAACAATGTCCAGTCCCATGCATTGGCACCCTGCCTGAGTACTGTCTTTGGTGGAGTGGTGCAAAGGACAGGTGACTGGAATTGACAAGCAGTCACAAAGCAGCCAGGGAATCTATTCATAATTGCTTCAACAGTCCTAATGCTTCAGCAGCCCTGGGATTGAAAAAGGCTGACTGAGGTACATTAAGGAAGGGTGAGATAAAAAAGGCTGTGGCTTGCCAAGAGCAGAAGCCTAATCTGAAGAGGAAAGTCCATAATAGCTGGTCAAATCTATATAATAGGTCAAAAATCTGCAGGGAAAATCCCCCATTAAAGATTATAGTTGCAGAGCTGTCTAAAATAGGGGAATATTTGAGCCTTCCTACATTGCCACTCACTACAACCTTCCCAGTACCTTTTTAAGGCCCATAAAAACTTTCAAGACATATTTTTAATAGAAGTTCTGTACTTACAAAAACTAAACAAGAACAGATCAAATTAGAAAAGTTGCTTGTTTCCAAGATGTTTAGTGCTTGTTGACTCAAATTTTGAAGTATGATTTTTAAAGAGATTAATGTATTTATAGCTCACAGTGCTTATCTCTGTCTTTCTATATTCAGCCTGCTTTGGACATTAAAAGAACTGTTGGAGTCAGGCTCTTTTTCTAAACAATTTATGTCTTTGATGTCTTACATTTCCAGTGTTCCTTCAGGTAATAGAAAGTCCTAAATTAAAGTGTATTTGCACACTCTTACCTTGTAAATGTTCAGCCCTTTAATTATTTGCTGGTAGATGAGAATAACATCAAGCATAAAACTGCACACTGTTTCTGAATTAATGAACCAGTGTTTGACCCCTTCTCACACTCTGAGATTAAGACAGGCTTGCAGACAAGCATGAGGACACTGAGCTTCATGTCATGCTCTCCACACACTGATGGATGATTTCCATACATATCCCTGCTTCTTAGTTTCACTAAATATACCTGAGCTTAGCACAACCCGTGAACAAACTCTGGCTGTAGACTGGTTCAGGGACTCTGATCTCCCTTGTGCTCATCTGTTCAGCTCACCCAAGAGGGTGCAGGTGTCAAAGTACCTGACCCAAGGTGCCAGACCCAAGCTTTCCATTCAGGTCTGTGCCAAATATCCATATAAGCCCACAGTAAGGCATGTTTCTGCTCACAAACACCTCAGAAGGCTGAAAACTGAAATTAGAGGTTAGATGTTATCAGCAGTGCCCCTTCTACATATGGCTGTAGCAGTATATTGCATGATACTCAGCCATGCCCACAAAGATCAGTCAGGAACAGTAGAGAAAGGTATTACTTGGATGAAAACTGTGCTGCTTGTAATCTGCCTATGACAACAATAAAAAACACAACACTTAGGTGAAATTGCTGACTTTCTTGTCTTTTACCTTTAAAATATAATATTGATATTGACTTTAGATCTTGCTTGATTTACTTTAATTTGAGCTGGGCCTCTACAGAAACCTGTTGCCTAGGTAACAAATGCTGCGCACTGTAATAAGGCAAATTGCTGTTGAAATAAATAGTAATTATGACCCTGGTTTCAAAAGTATTATCTTGCTCTTTTATTTTAAACTGTCTTTGGGTAAGGTTGTTGGCATTGGCTTTGTTCATTGGCACTGTCATATTGCATGGCAGCTGGGGGAAGGGAGACTTAACTCTGTGTCCTCCCTCTGTTCCTCAAGTAGCAGTGAACAAATAGATACTCTCTTACAAGAATCACTTACAAGAATCTCTTACAAGAATCACTTACACGTGAAGACTGTAAGTGAGCCTTGGCTTACCCAAGCTCACAGTCTTTTCCACACACCATACATGTCTTGCCCTGACATGAGGCCTCTCGTGCCTGTTCACATCCATTGGTGCAGGATTCGTCCAGCTGCACCCCTCCCATAGCCTGGTGGCTCACAGACAAGTATGAGCTCACTTGAGGAGTAACAGTGTTATGCCTAACATTCATCTATTTGTATCCATCAAGTACTGGAACTGGAAAAAAAATGAATATGGAAAGGAATTTTCATAGCTGCTTTCAGTGCTTTCCCTCTTCATGAGTTTTTGCCGGTGTATGCCCCGGATCAGCCTAGGGGGAACAAAGACCATGGGAAGAACTTGTTCACGTTTTTTTCTGGGGCTCCTGTCACAGCCCTACCATAGCACTCAGTGAAGCCAAAGTTCCATATCTCACCTTTCTCCATAGCAATCAGGATCCAAAGCAAGAAAAGAAACCACACTTCCAGGCAGATATGTGAGGAGTAAACTGCAATGTGGCCAGATAAGAGACAGTGATCTTATACACACGGCAGCCATTAGCAGCACATCTGTAGGAATGGAATATAAAGCTTCCCTGCTTGGTCCTGCCACCCATGCCATGGAAGAAGGATGTTCAGGTTATCATCTTCCACAACAGTTCCTCTGCAATTCATGGACAGGGACCAATGCTCCCCACATTTTGCCCTGCAGGGAATGGGGACCAGAAGACAAACTGATTTGGCTGTAGAAGACAACTGTCTGGAAAGAGTCACAGCAAGTCTGTCCCTACATATGCTTTCTACTGATGCAAGATTTGCTGGGTTGTAGTGAATTTTAAAAGCTAAGTTGCTGTTCTTCCAAGGTAGTAGATCTCTGGAGTGGTGGCACTCTCTTTAAAACATTCTTCAGCTTTACGATTTCCTTGATATTTCTATCTCTGTCATGTTTGTTTCCCAGAGCTTTCAGGTATTCTGCCTGATACACTACCATAGATTCCAGTTTAATAATGTTAATGTGACAGGAGCCAAAGAAGTGAGAGGATACAATTAAAAGAAACATTCACAAATACCACTTTGCTCAGGAAGATGTCTCCTGTCCATTAAGAGAGCTACATCCTGGAGGGAGGGAAGACTTGGCTTCAGGCAGAAGGAGGAATGCCAGTCATCCTCTTGTCTTCTTCAGAAAGAGCTGCAGCCCATGGGGACACCCCTGCATAATCACATCTTCGTGTCAGGTTTTTCCATCATGGCTCAGATCTGATCAAAGATCCTTTCAAAGGGGCCAGGAGTACATTGTACGTATCTTTATACACCTATTTCTGGTAAGGTTTACACATGTCTTTGGAAATTCCATAGGAGTTTTGAAAATAAACTGAGCTGAAGTGGTGACAGCCATTACGGTGCAAGCTCTGGGACACTGCCCAGGCAAGGGATGCTTCATCAGGCTTCAAAAGCTCCATGCTGAGAGTAAAAGGATCAGCTATGGAAAGCGAATTTTCACCTACTTTGGCTACTTCTTAAGACTTCTAAAAAATGTGCAGAGCATAGATTCATTGCCCCATTGAGAAAGAATGACATTTTCTAGAGCTATCTGCCCAGCTTATTTAATGAGCCCTGAAACCACTTTAAAACTGTGTGTGCATGCATGCATGTACGTACTGGAGGGCAGGAAGGCAGAGGGAATCAGAGACATTTTATCAGAAAACATGATCTGTTCTTTACGGACTTTGACACGCACAATCTTATCTAATTATTCAGAACATTTAACATCACCTAACTCCAGATAGAAATCTCTTTCCTCTTCCCCTGCCCCCTCTTAGCTGAAACTTAATACACAAAGGCTAATATGGCACAAAACCATCTCATTGAGCTTTAAGATGTAAGACAACAATTCATGACCTTTGCCACCGATTGCCAGCCAAGTTACATACATCTCAGAGTCTCAGTGGACTACCATTTGTCATTGCACTGACATTAAAATATGGCTCAGTTTGTTGTTCTGCTGAAGTAGCCTCAGCCTGGGACACTGGTGATGGGGGGCAGTTTGAAAGGCATTCTGTTATGTTCCCTGTGAGACTCTATGCTGAATACCCTGGATAGTCCATGGGGCTGGGGAGAGGCTGCAGCCATCAAGGCAATTCCTTATAACAGCTTTGGAAACCAGGAGTGCCAGCATTGACAGCCCAGAAAGGGTGAACAATCATCGTGCTTTTGGAAAGATTATTGGAGTTTGGATGAAAACAGGGAAAAAAACCTTCCTCACCTGCACAGTGTATTTCTGCAGTAAGATGCTATTTGTGAGTCCTGTGCTCTCCAAACTGGGGATTGCTGAATCCCTCCTATGCACATTTCATTTAGGCAAAGGAAAGAAACTCTGAATCAGACTGTTTACTTGGGTGTAGCTGTTCTCCCACTGTGCTGGCTAAATTTGCTTTGTAGGCTTAGAAAAATACCTAAAGGCCAATGTGATGGTTTGTGAGTTACCCACCCCCACACACAATGAATTCACACAGGCTAGACTCAGGCGGCTGGACATTAAGGAATGAAGCTTTATATTCACTGCTTAGCACAATACACAAGCAGATATTTACAATATATTATAAATATCTACAGCTATATACAGAAATATACAAGTTAAAAATAATACAGAAACACAGTGCCTCTCCCAGAAATCAGAGTCCCCAGGAGGGGATCCCAACCACTCCTCCACCTTCTTTCCACCCCCCTTCTTTATCCCAGAATCTGCCTTACATGCAAGGTGATTTGGAAGGATCAGCAAAAGGGGCGGGGGGGGGAGGTTAGAAGCAGAAAGATTAGTTGAGTTACACAGAAACCAGGGAGAGACACAGACACCAACAGACAGACTCTCTTATCTATGTTTGTGTCCTTGCTTTCATACATCTCAGGAAACCTATAAGTGAAGTAGAGATCATGATTGTTTTCTTTTCACAGCCTAGAATCTATTTTTTTCTCATTAAAATACTCCAATTAGCCTCAAACCAGCACAGCCAAGCAGGGTCCTAGATAGCTATTCTTTATCATTTGGTGCCTGCAAATTAATGGGTACGATTACAATTCACACTGTATTACGTGAAACAGGCACACACAGAGCTCAAGAAACTGGGTGCTCAACCTGACTTATGCTGTGTGGGAAAGATCTTTGCCTGCAATTACTTCTTTACAATAGGGACTAATTTTCCTAACTAACTCTGAAAGTCCCAGATTTGTGTCCTTCAAATATCCATTTAACACTAAACACACTAAAATCTTTCCTGCCTTTCTCCATTTCTACAGATGAGTATGCTAGAACCACCTATGTTTTGGCAACAATGCACTGTTTCAGCAAATATCTTTCATTTAAATTCTTATAGCACTGTTCCATACCTAGCATCACAAGACTGTAGTCTTTGCATCTCTTTGAGAACTGACTCAATAACCAAGGACATAGTTAATCCTATAGAAACCATGTTGTGGTGAAGATGTTGGTATCCCTATTAACATTCTAAGTACTTGCACCTATTTAGGATGGCAAATTTGCTTTCCTGACTACAGAAATTAAACGGCCAAAAAAGCTATATAGAGTCAGATCAATGGTCCAGTGCTGCTAGAATTCTCCTCCGCAATGGCAACCTCTGATCTTTCAACTCTATCAGCTAGGCTGCTGGATCATATAAATGTAGGCTTTCTCAGTTCTTCCCGTCTGAGGATGCTCCTGATTACACACACAAAACATTCTGGGAAGGCAGAGACAGCATCTCCTAGAGCCTACGTGAAAGCTCTAATTTCTGCTCTTACAATCCCTGGAAGTGTTTAAGACCAGGCTGGATGAGGCTCTGTCCAGCCTAATCTAGGTTAGGGTGTCCCTGCCCATGGCCGGGGGGTTGGAACTAGATGATCCTTGTGCTCCCTTCCAACCCCGACTGCTTCTATGGTTCTATTATTCTATGTATGCAATGCCAAACAGAAGCAAAACCACAAGAAAATGGGAGATCTGGAATCCCATCCCACTAGGCAGTGGAAGAATCTGAGCGCTGATCCCTGTCACCTCAAGTGATTTACCAAACCAACAAGCAACCAAACAAAAAGAGAAGGAAAGCTCTCCACATTTGTTGCAGGAAATGTGATGGGGGTGCTCTAGCTCCTAACTTAGCCAAGGTTTCCAGGCTTCTAGCCCACAAGGTGATATTCTAGACACGGTACCTTCTTATCTTCTAGCATCCTAGGCTGCCAAGCTTATCTTGTATGCGATTCTATATTTTAAAATGTGCAAGTGCATACACTTTGGTAAAAGAATAAAAGCCTTAATTCTGAGTGCTAATATTTGTACTTCTGCTTTTAAGCACTATGATATTTGACATTGCTCAAATTAAAGTCCCAGTGTTAATCCACAGCTCTAGTAGCAGCAGTATGAATACAAGCTTTCTTCTTTGTTTTCCTAGTGACGTTAACCCTTCTCTCTAGAAACAAAAATTCTTCCCTAGGATGCCTCCATGATTTCTGTCTCATCAAAGGAGTATTACTGTGATAAATTTGGTAGGAATTCTCTTGTGACATGTAAAAAGCCTGACCATTTATCTATCTTGTGTTTAGTCAAATATTGCCAAATAACGAGGAAAGGACTGGATGGGTATTTTTCTCTTTTGGCTATTGGTCTTTTACTAAGGAAGAAAACATAATTATTTATTATGCTGGGCTTTGCTGTTTCTGTTAGTGCTTTCAGACTCTTTAAAATAGCTTAATTATACTGGTTTCCCTAAGAGAGGATTCAAATAATTTAACAGTAGAGCAGCAATCAGAAGAACATAATAAAGGCTATACCATGTCAGACAGATAGGTCTACAGTACAGCACAGTACTCTGTCTCACAAAAAGCTAACCTCAGAGGCCTATGAAAGGGTGTTGAAACAGGGTCGGCATCTAGTAACACCCCCTCAGCCTCCAACAATTTTCAGATGCTGAGTTTCAGTTTCATGTAATAAACCTTGCTGCTTATTTCTTCTTTGCTTCTTTTTCAGGAGAGAAAAGTCATGCATACGACTGGAAAATACATCAAGGAAATGAGATAAATATCAGAACTCCACTAAAGTCAACCGATTTACATTTGAATAAAGCTGGTAGTCAAGATAAAATAAAAGTAACATTTTTATATATACTATGGATTAGGCAGAAGACATTTTCTTGATTGGAATCAGCAGGAATGTATCTTGGCAATTTTTTTATCTAACTTCAGACCAGCTCCAGGATTCAGAATGTAAACTCCAAGTACTCTGTAATTTTGTTATATCCTGTTAAATATCTGCAGTCTTCCATTTGTTTTCTTTTCAGCACATTTGGGGTGTTTTTGTTATCTAAATTGTAAGAACTATAGCAGCAAAATTTGTGTTTTCATTTCTGTTTGAAATCAAGCTAACACCTCTTGGATATAATACATATACTAAAAAACCTCAGTCTCCCCTCTTCATGGAGATGCACTGGTGATTTAAAACACTCCCTATTAGGTGTGCTGGCCACTTCAGAAGAGTAGATGCAACGGCCCCAGCATCTCTAACCTTCATTTCCTACTCCCAGAAATTAGGGAACCGATGAGTGTGTGCAGCTTGTAACTTAGGCTTGAGTGCATTGCATAAGTTCAGAGGAGTAGGCAAGAAGCCTGGTAGCCAGGGATGGGACAAACTGTAAAGCTGTTGCACAGTAGTGGCTAGGCCTCTGCCAGGTTCTGTGCCAAGAGTCTCTGGAGTATTATCTACAATCTGTCTCCTTCTGATGATATGATAGATTATTGCCTTACCCTCTCTCTTTAGAATTATCCAAAGTAGAGCTAAAATAAGGGATCGTGTTATGATGGGTATAACACAGAAATACATATTTTCACTGTGACACTACAGAACCAATCTTCTGTCCTCCTAAAGATCCTTGGAAATGGATATGATAAAGCTGAAAAAACATCACAAGAAAGGAGATTTGGATTCTGAATGTCATAGGAATGCAGTAAACAAAGGATGTATTTCCGCTATACACAGTGTTTCCAATCATGAGAGATGTTTCCAAACTGGTTTTACCTTAGTTACTCTAAGAACTGACAACAACAGAGCTAGGAAGTCATGGTCTATAACAAACCAAAATATTTAAGGCTCCTGGCAATTTTACAGGTGGTAATTAAGCTCACTATAGGAAGGGCAGTTTCTTATTGCCAAGAAGAACACTGATCATCAGTCAGGTTGTGTTGTATAAAAGATGAAGAGGATTAGACCTCTGTATGGGTATAACCATACATCAGCTTTTGTATTCTGAAACCATTTCAGGAGTCTTAGCCCCGTTTCAGGTGAACGTGTCCAGACCACAGAAACCCTGTCGCACCTCACACCTTCTCACATCTTCCTTGAGCAGTTCCAAAGTGCACATTCTTCCACTCTGAGAAATAGTTCCTCTGTCAGAGCATCACAGTTCATTGGTACAACAGTGTTAGGAAGAATGTGATTACGTACTCCAGAAAGAGAGAGAAACTCAGACTTACAGTGATATTGCTTCAGGGAATAAAGTTTTAAACAACCACTCCCTGTTTCAAGACTATAAATAACTCAAATCTCTAAACTTCTTATGTTTTAACTGCCTTAAATAGTATGTGTTCTCCCGTATTTCTTAAAGTGACATGAGCAATGCTTCTGTGAAAAGCAAGACAGGACAGCCAGTAGTAGACAAAGTCTTATCCATTAGTTTAATTGCATCCTTACAGTTCAAGCATGATCAGAACTTCAGCTATATAGAAAGTCAACAAATAGCAATGGCAGAGTTAGATTATGTACCTTTATGTAACTGAGGAGGCTCATGGAAGACTGTCTACAACTCCCTAAAAGGAGGTTGTAGCCAGCTGGGGGTCAATCTCTTCTCTTAGGCAACCTGTGGCACAATGAGGGGGGACAGTCTCAAACTGTGCCAGGAGAGGTTTAGGCTGGATGTTAGGAAGAAGTCCTTCACAGAAAGTGATTGGCCATTGGAATGGACTGTCCAGGGAGATGGTGGAAGTGACGGCCCATGGAAGTGTTTAAAAAGAGATTGGGTGTGGCACTTGGTGCCATGTTTTATTTGATTAGATAGTGTTGGGTGATAGGTTGTACTTGATGATCTCAAAGGTCCAACCTGTTTAATTCTGTGATTCTGTGATTCTTACCATTATGTAAGATACTCTTTAGTTTTCGCATTCAAGTGAAGTCAGATTATTTAAGCATCCACCTACTGAATACCATCTCTTCATCAGCCAAAAAGAAGAAAAAAAGAAAGAAAGAACAAAATAAAGCAAAAGTACATACAGCTTTTATATATTTCTGCAAAGCTTAAAAGTAATTTCAAATAAAGAGCCACTGGTAGGTAAATGTGCATATGACAATTCTCTCCTCCAGTCCTAAACTGTATCCTACAACATCTTCTATGAACTTGTTTATTGAATACCTGTGTAGAGGTCTCTTGGTACTCTTTCATAGGAGATCAGAGGTTCTTTTTAAACTGAAATGTCTTTCCTGTGACAAAGAAAACATTGGATTCAGTGAAGATCATAATAGAATATAATGGTGTCCTTTCATGCTGGTGCCCTGAAAGAGAAATCTGCAGGTAGTTCTGTCCCTCATGATTGTAGATTACAGACCAGTAATTTTATTTTGTATGTGATTTCCTGCATTTTCTGAGGCACAAATTAGAATGTGTCATGGAAGGTACCAGTTACAATTGTTTAATTATTACCTGAAACTTCTTTCTAAAACGGAACATCAGAATGTCAAGATCGTACTTGAAATGGCAGCAATCACTCTTGTTCTTAAATTGTAATGTTTATAGTATCTCTTTCCACTTTCTGAAGTGTTATGGCTATTTCTTTGCCTATGTGAGGTGTTTCATTAACCGATGTGTTTCTATCCTGCAGTGCTGGGAGTCAGCCTTGAACAAGAGCCACTGCTTTAAGAAGAAACTAGGCCCACAAAGAATGTTTTATTTATCATGAAGCATCACCTTGCAATCATATCTCAAAGCATCCTGGGCCAGATCGGCTCATTGAGAGGTAAGGTGTGCTTCTGGAGGAATGTAATGAAGATGAATAGTTGGAACCTTCTGAAGATGCTGCTAGTGGCACCTTATTTCATCCTGCCTCTGGGCTCAGACACATCAGAGCACACATCCATATGTCTATCCATAGAGCTCTCAGGAAGTTCTGAAAAATGCCAAATGAGCATTGAGGGCTATGTATGATATTTCATATCTTCTGTGCAAGGATCATTGCTGACTTTCAAATTTGTATCTTTCTGGGTTGCACCTTTTTAGGGACTATCCTTTTGCTGCTAGACTTTGCACTTTGAGGGAAGTGTGCAGTTATGAGCCTTGACAAGAATGAAGGGGGCAGCTAGGTTATGTGTCAGATTTCCCCTTCCCTAATCTGAAAAAGTAGACTTGTCCCCTTTACAAGGAAGTTTGTTTTCCATTTGAGTATTAGTCTGCATTGGTCTCAGGATAGAATTCACCTAGTGTTGATACTAACTTTCTAAGAAGTAAGTTCTACAGTTGTTGTTTGGATGCTGAGGATGTGGTAAAACTGAAACCTGAAACAGGCAGAATGGTTGCTCTCTAGATGGATCGCCTCTCTTTGCTGACTGCAGATAGGATTTGACTAGTTTACATTACACACCAGGCTCTCACATTCTCAAAATTAGGTGCAGTGAATCTCATTTTCCACAATTACAGGAGCTTGAGCTTTATGTTTTGAATTCTGAGGTGATGAGCTCTGAAAAGCAGCTCATCAACAAAAGCTGAACAGTACTGGTGGGTATCAACAGGAGACAGATCCAAGAACGTGGTTTCTTTCAGTCCCCTTGCTCTGTTGGGAGGTGTTGACCAGCACCTTTTGTCTTCACTCCAAGTTTTAATCCAAAAAGTTCTCTGGGTAATTATTTTGTTATAACTGTTTTAAAAAACACCAAGGACAGGAAGGGTATTAGCAGCATTTTCAGAAGGCTAGGGAAAAATTTTTGCCAGGATAACACTATAAACCAAAGCCTTATTGAAATTTCAACCCTAATGTCCACCCACACACACATACACAAACAAAAAATGTTACTCTCCTTTGGGAGTACCTTGAGATCCCACTGCAGACCACAGTTAGACTAGTTCGTTGGGTTTTTTTAACCTGATATTTTGCAGCGAGGATGCTGACTAAGTCAAAAGCCGATAGTCTGCTAGTACTTTCCTGTAATTTTCCTTGAGGGATAAACAGATTCTCCTGACTGAGAAAGCACAAGGGCTAGGCGTTTCACGGTCAGATACATACAACAAATTGTAAAAACAATGAAGAAACAATTGTGCATGTGTGGGTGTGTAGTTCACACCCAGCTTGTATTAATTTGTCTTTTGAGACCTGAGTGACAAACTCTCAGGTTAATTTTGAATGAAAACATATTCCAAAAGCAGCCTGTGTATTCTTAAAAGCTGAAACATTATTATTAAGGAAAGTATATCAGTGCAGAAAGACTTTTTTTTTTTTTTTTTTGGTGGGCTTCTGGGACTAAGATTAAAACATGTTGGAACTAGAAAAAGGGTTTGAATGCACTAACAAGGATGATGCTCCAAAATGAGACTAAATTGATCAAGATTTGCCACCTTGGAAAAGTAACAATGAGGGGAAAGTGTAAGAGGTACAAAAAAATTAAAGTATCACAGAGAAGAAAAAAACACCACCAACAACAAAAACCCTCAACTATTTAGTGTTTCTAAAGATAAAGGAGAAGACATAACACAAAATGACAAGGTAGAGGGGTTAAAACAATTTTTTTTTTTCACACAGATTCTACTGAGTGGGACTCATTGGCAGAGGACACTGAAGGCCAGATGTATGTACATGTGCAAAATGTAAAAGGAAAAATGGGTGAAAGAAATTATGATCAAGAGAAACAAAACAAAAGCTTAAGGAATCAGCAGCTGGCTCACAAGGTTCTCCAGCCACAGACTGATGGAAAATGAGGAAAACATCCCTGTAGGTTTGTTTAATTCTTATGCTTCTTTCCCAAATACATGTGGTGAGTGTCAGGAGTTTGATAGGGTTTGGGGATGTTGTCATTTTTTAAATACTTTTTTAATACTTATGTAGTCAGTGTCACTCCCTAGATCTCTTCTTCATTGCTATATCTATAAATACTTTCTGAAGTTTCCCTGTGTAGCCATAACTTCAAAGGGCATTTTGTCAAAGCTGGTGAATTTTCTGGTATTTCCCAGTTTCATTTTTCTCAGGTTACCTGTTGGGCCTTCGTTTCCACAAATTCAATGATTTAGTTATATTGCAAACTCTGATATATATATTTTGGTACAAGCTTTTGGAAAAAAATTATACTTCCTCTTCACATGTTGTTTTTATCAAAATTAAGTGAATATATTTTGGTGAGAGAAATAGGATAAATTTCTTTAGTGATATTCTTGACAATATTAAACAAACTGCATTAGTGATGAAGCATGTTATGAATAACAAGTAAGGCAAAAGCAATAAGTAAAATAAATAAACATAAAACTCCTTTCAGCAATTTGAGGATCATATTTGATGCAACGCATTTTTTCAGCTAGCCAACAGAACTGTGAGTATGAGTAAGATGCAAGAGCTAAACCCAAAACAATAAGCCAGTGTTCAGACTTACAGAAGGAAGTATGAGCAACTGGAAAAGCAACTGAGAAGTGGTAAATAGAGAAAATAATAAATGCAAATAAATCACAGCTGCAGAGGGAATTACAGA
This sequence comes from Psilopogon haemacephalus, assembly GCA_013396835.1. NCBI lineage: Eukaryota > Metazoa > Chordata > Aves > Piciformes > Megalaimidae > Psilopogon > Psilopogon haemacephalus. The sequence continues at coordinate 550,540 of VWZI01003587.1, read as the reverse complement.
AAGTTAAATGTTTGATGATGTGAAATCTAAGTAGTTTAATTCTAAGTGTTAATTATTTCAAGTGCCTTTTTGCAGCATGCTGAGTCTAGTGAAAGAGCATGAATCACTGTCTAGCCTTAAATGTGAACCGTAATGGAATTTATTTCAATGTTGGTGTCTGTTTTCCTGGTTTTCGATTAAAGCAGTCTTCAGGCACTGTTTACTTAAGGGGCATAAGGCCCTCCCCCCTAGTTTTGGCTTTGTCTTTGTACAGCACTACAGATCTTCTTCCACAAACGTCTTTGTAGTTGATTTTAAATATGCAGAAGTGCTATTTTTCATTTCAGGGGAATGTCTTGATACAAATATTCGTATCAGTGGTTTATTACAGCTGCCACTAGTTTGGATTCAGAACAGATTCATGCTGCATATCAAGCTGCAGCAATGTTTTACAAGAAGCCCTGCTTCAGATATTGTCTCCCACACATATGCGGCTTGGGCATTCTGGTGATATTCTTGGTAAGCTCAAAAAGAAAGAACAGCATTGAAGTTTCCATAATATGGTTTGGAGCTTTTTCTCATGCCTTGATTCATTAGGCAGTCACTAATGATATGCTGAAGGAATGATTCAGATCCTTCAGGAAAAAAATTATTGTTTTTTTTCACTGAGTCAAACAGAGCTCTTCTCAGCCCACGTTATTTATACACACAGGTGAAAGGATTCCTCAGATACACATAGCTCAGACTTTCTCAGAGAGATTCATTTTATACTGCAATGAACACACAGAGAAGTCTTTTATTCCTTGTATAAGCAGCCTTCAATCACAGGCACAATTTGTGAAAATCACCACATCTTGATGCATCATTAACTTTTGTGTGTGCTACAGAGTAACTAATCGGCAAGTTTAGACTACTATTGCTTTTTAAAGCACTGCTGACGTAAGTATATGTCTCCTAACTTTCAAACAGGAACTCATAGGGTGGCTTATGCAAATCATAGTAAGATGCTCATCTGTAACATTAGAATATGAAATATTTACAGAAATATGGATTCTATATTTCAGAATTCTGTGAATTCTGTGAAATGAGACATTATTTGGCCACAAATAGACATTCACGACACCATATAAATAGCAGTGGTAGAATATCTGGATATTATCTCAGAATCCACGAGGTGGCAGTGTCACGGTTTTCTTAATGTCACCCTGAAACATTAATTTACTTCTAAAATACCTACATATAACTGTGTGATATTTATCAGTTTGTGTGTGGGTTTTTTTGTTTTGTTTTTGTTTTTTAGAGAAGCATTTGAGACATCGCTTTCATTTCCAAAGCCTGACAACAAAAAATTATTTTCCCGAGAAAATTATTACTTAAGAAAAGACAGAAACCGTTGTATAAAGTTGAAGAGCTGGCTTCTCATGAGGAATCTGGCATGTCCCGGGCAGCTCGGTCTCGTGGTAGCTATAGAGGCTTGTGAAGGATGCTGAACTCAATTGTGACTATTTCTTGCACAGAAATCAGAACATCACACCCTGAAATCAGCCAGTCGTCAAGACCTACATTCATTTACAGTAGAAAAAGTAAAATTAAAAAAAAAAAAAGAAAAAGCAATCTTTCCCTATTTCAGTTTTATTTAGAAAGCCTTGAGTTCTTTATTTAGTAAAATACTGAATGTTAAGCCTATGTTTGAAAATATCAGATCTCTTAAATAAACACCTCCTTGTATAGAATGTGGAACACAAAATATGTTCCTGCATTCATGAAAATATATCTGCATTATATTTTTTTAAAACACTAAGAGCACAGAAGTACTAAGACGATCTAACGGGAGAAAGAGATACCTTTGTCCTATTCTGGTCTTCCCCAGGAAACACAACATCCCTATTGCAAATGAAGGAAAAGGTCATGAAGAATTTAACAAGTGGTTTCATTTGAATTCCTTGGCTGCCGTTGCCTTCGCACCCACTGTAAGGCTCCTCACAGGCTGTTTTGCTCTGTGCTGAGGGCAGGCGTTGTGGCCATTGCCTTGGCTGCTGGCTCTATGCCGAGGAGGAGCTGAGTGGCACACACAGAGTTGCCGCCGTACCAAGAAGATTAATGTGATTGGATAGATCACATCCATTGGGATACGTTGGATTCCCAGGAGAATGGTTGATTAATGTAATATTATTTAAACACAGTATATCAACCCCAATCTTTTCTACATCCAATGTGAGCTTTCCTCCCTTATTTTAGCAAGACCTTTGATAAACAACAGGAGTGTGGGACCATGAATATACAAATGGAGTTGTTCTTACCAGAACTGGTGCTGGGATTTTCCTCTTGAAGTAAGAGGTGCACAGCTGGCTATCTTGACCTTCCACCTCCAAAAACAACCCTTTAGGCCCTGTGGCAGCTACAGTTTTCTTGAAAACTGATGCCTGTGATTGTACCTGTTCCTTCTGAGAAATCCAAAGTGTGATTTTTTTCCCCCCTCCTTCTCCAACTCTCCATTTGGCTCTTGCCCCCATTAACATCTCCATCATGGTCACAGCTACTTTGCAGCTCTTAACTAAGCTCAGTGACAAAAGTGTCCATCTGAAGGTGCCTACTTGCAGGTATTCATATGTGAGTTGGGTGTTCAGGCATGCTGTATAGAGGTGCAATACCATCAGCCAGATCAGGAAACACTTCAACATCCAAACTGAGTCTCAGCATCCACAAAACATGCTCACCCTTCTCTTCAAGTCAATCTTTCAGCCTCTCTGTGAACATCTGCAGCAGCTCAGGTCAAACCTGGTTATAACACAGCTTTCACCTTTACTCACAGCTTTTGTCATCTGGTTTCTGCTGCAAGTGTCCTGAGGCACACTGCCACCTCAGATCTATCCCCAGATGCTCACACCCAGTCTGTCTCTAAGTCACAGGTTCTGTCTGAATAAGCTGTAATCTTTCAAGCCCATCCATAGGTAATTCAGAGCAATGGTGCTCAGCAATAAAACTGGGCAGGGATATCTGAATCCCTTCAAAAGGCACAGGAGTTGCTTCCCATCCAGAAAAAAGGTATGTGAGAGCTACACTCTATTTAGTGAAAGAACATCAAGGTTTGATTAGGAACTCCTGTACTGGAAACTTAAATTTAAAAATAGCAACTTGTTTTACACAAAGTAAATGCTGTTCAAACTACTGAAACTGTGAACAGCCAAAGACAAACAAAGTGGTCCATGAGCCAAAATTTTTGCCATCTGTTCACGTCCATTTATGAACTATTTCCAAAACTACTGTTGCAGAAGTAGATTGATAATCTAAGGGTATCTCATCAGCCATACCTTTAATGCAACTGTTATTTATCACAACTAGTGAAATTATCCCTTTATGTTTTGCTATATCATTAACCTACTGGAAAAAAACACCAAAAAAAAACCCCAAAAAACACTCACAAGCAAAACAAAAAACAAAACCCAACTCTGTAGTGAGGTCTACTGTTATCTATCACAATGAGAAAAAAATATCCACAGTCTTGAGCTGAGAAATTTAGGAGCTGTATGTTGGGTTTTATCTGTGTATTTTGTCTGCTTTCTTCCACAAAACTAAAACTACCTGCTTCAAAATTTCTTGGACAACACTGGAGATATCAAAACTTATCAGGAATATTTCCATTAAGACTTGTTCTAAATTAATTTGATTTAAAATTTGCATCTCCCTTTTCCTAGGTGCTTCCCTCATAGTGCCCCAGGCAAAAAGCTGGGCTTTTCCTGTCTGATTATCTGTCTGTAACTGAGATCCAGATAGGAAGCATCAGATGTCCTGCATCTTGAGTGTAATACATGAAGAAAAATAAAGCCATTCAGATTTTAGATGCGCTGAATCACACTCGCAGGTATTTTTCACTGTGCTGCAGTTTACTGTAAAAGGAGACCAGATTGACAAGATTCCTACCATAAGCATTTCAAAAGACACATGGATTGAGCTGGGCCTTGCCCAGGTGAGGGGAGAAGCTGGGAACAGAGGCCAGCCTACCCCTAACACAATGGCCACATCTCACACAAAAGCCACTGTACAGCAGGGTGATGGGGCTGGGTACCTTCTTTTCCTTCCTAGAAAGGAGCAGCCTTTCCTTTCTATCTCCAGCCACACTTACACCCTGGGCACTCCCTGACGTGTTTAGATTGAGATTAGGCTTATTGCCTGATTAATGCCAATAGGATGTGTGCAATGAGGCAAATTGAAGCCTTCTAAGATAATGTTAACAATTCTGACATCATTACTGTCATTAAAGAGCACTAACACTTATCAGCAAGATGTTTGCAATACATTTTAGCTCAGAGAAAAGCATCAAAAACTACTTTAAGATATAAGAGGATGCCCCTGCTCACTGCAGGGGGAGTTGGACTGGATGACCATTGGAGGTCCCTTTCCAACCCAGACCATACTATGATTCTATGATAAAAGATTTGTCTAGGCTAGCACTTTCAGAGGAAATTGCCAGTCTTCCTTCAGTGTAACTTCTGGGAGTTTCACAGAGCTGACGCTTTATTTATTAGGGGACTGAGAAGACAGGCTGGATTGACAATGGTGCTTCAGCTGACCTGGATGCTTCAGCTGACCTCACAAGCTGACTTGACCAAGGCAACCAAGGTGACCTCCTTCATCTGGTGACCAGTATGCTCAAGGCAAGTGGTCCAAGTAACTGTAATTTCTTTTCTGTTTCTCAATAAATGATTGTGGACAACCCCTGCTGGATTTCACAAGCAAGCAGTTATGTGAGCATAGATTAGAAACACAGCATTGGCAAAAGGAGTATTTTCAGAATTAGCTTCATAACTCAAGGTCCCAATTTCTAAGATGTCTTTTTAATGCTATTTTTTACATGAGGCATATATCCCTGACCCATTTAGATATTTAGATATTAAAAAAAAAANAAAAGGGAAAGGTTTCACCTAAGATTTTTGGACCTTCAGAAAGAGAATTCTGTCTGAGAACTACTTTCCTCCCACTGCTTCTGGAGAGATTTCCTTCCTGTTGTGCCTTAGACAAGACAGTGGTGTTCTCTGTTCTTCAGTTCCTCATCAGTCAGCTGAAGCTAACAGCACTTCTCAGCAGTGGCTTTTTGGGGAGGATTAAGACAGCAGGAGTTTGAGATGGGAGACAGTTATAAGGGGTGTATGCAAGTTATAAGAGTGTATGTAAGAAAGAAGAAAGAAAGGGTAAAATCTTTCTTGTCTCTCAGTTGAGAGCTAAACTTTGGGAGCTAACATGGGAGTCAATCAGAGCTGGATTTGTCCTGATGGTAATTGCTGCTTTTATAGGATCATTTAAATTGTCTGTCAAATGAAAATATTTCTGTATAATGAGTATGCTATTAAAAACACCCCTGCCAAACCGAGGGCAGACACAGTCACCATATCTATGAGGGACTAGCACAGACACATAGCTACTTCCAAGCCAAGTAAAGAGCAGCTCACCATGCATGAGCCTGCCTTGGCCTTCCAGAGCAGTCTGGGTAGGTAGGCAGGTTAAGTACTGGTATTTAATTTGGAAAAAAAAAAAAGAATCACCTTCCAGTTCCTCTCTTCTGATGCACTCATTATACAGCTAAATCTGAGCTGAATGGGTTTTGTCCTACTCGTCACCTCTTTCCTGCTGCCCAGTTCTTGGCAGGCTGCTTTTGTTCCTTCTTAGAGATAAAATTAAATCTATGAAAGTGGCTGAAATCAAGAAAATGTTCTTATAAAACTTACATTTTAACTTTGAATTTTCCTTTGTTAAATTCTTTCAGCAGAGGAAAATGAAATGTAAAATTACAATGCTGAAGTATTCACTTTTGGTTTGGCTCAGTATTACCTAGAAACTTCTTGTTTCGTTTTATTTGAAAATGTTCTCGAACTCAGTTAAACTTTAAACTTAACCTGAGCTCTTGCTGGTATGTAAATCATGCCTTCTCTTGGGATGTTACACAGCAGTGTTACTAGCTCCCCAAGGAATATTAATGGTAACATTTTAATAATAGTACAAAGACATTCTGATTTATACTTTTTTTTTTTTTTTTTTTTTTTTTTTTTTTGGTGTGTGTGTGTGAAGAAACATATTGCTATCAGTATAGATGCATTGTGAAGGGCACAAATATTTCCTGGCTACACATTACAGTTGTTCTCATGCCTAATTTAAAATAATGGGATTTTAACGTTGACTTCATTCTCCATAGTATTGGGTTCATAATCAGCACATGTGTCAAATTATGGAAGTTATTGAAAGGAGTAATCTTCTATCAAGATTCTTGCGAGTTGCGCTGTATCCTAAACCAGCCTTATGAAATACAGCTTTTGGCAAATACCACATACTTACATCATCACAGAATCAACAATGTTATTCTAAATTTAATGTTAAAATTCAGATTCTTTAATGATAATGAACCAAATCCAGGTCTGACTTACAATATATTGGCTTGGTCACAGAATACATTTATTTATTTTTTAAAATGTATCAGAAAAGGTATCATACATAAAATGTAACACATTCTAAGCCACATCTGGGAAATAGCTCATATTTGATGACGTTAAGTAGAAAGTTATTTAAGAGTTTTTAGATCTGTGGCTTTTTGTAGCCATACAGAAGTCAAATTTTATATATTGATATGCACTAACGACCAGATTTTCCAAATCAGCAAAAAATTCTGTGTCCCTAGAGGTGGTGAAAACATGATGATGAAACCTAAACACAGTTCTCCAATACTAAGCATGCCAAGCAAATTCCCACTCTAAACTACATCAATCTGAGATTTTGCCAGAGACTATACTTTGGTAGTTACAGAGAGCTAGAGGCAAGCTCCCAAGTCCTCAAATACTTGTATACAGAATTGATTTCATTATCAAACATATTCTGCAACACCTTTCCTTTCTTTCCTCTTGATGCTTGGTCAGTATTATGCCAAGAAAATATAAGTCAATACAGAATCTCTTTTTTTCCTGTATTCCCCTGGTATTTTCTGGAAGTTTTACAACGATAATTTTGAGTTTTAAAGCTCTTTCCTCTCTCTCACATGTCAGAAAAATTATTAAGGTGAGGTGCTATAAATGCAAATAGGCACGCAGAAAATCCTCTGAGATAGTGCTTAGCAGAGTTACCCTAGGCAGCAGCATTCTGAGATGCTTTCAGACAAAGGAGAAATCTGAAGGTGATATATCTCCTTCAACCTGCAGGAGCTCAACAATGGTAATACTTGTGCAAATGACACACATTGGAGCCCGTGGTGACCTGCAATGAGGAGCACAACTGCAGAAACTAGGCTGCAAATGCCTATCACATTTGCCATCACCACACTTAGGTATGTGCTTACCTTTGGGGATCTGATTATGTCTAGTGAAGCTTATGTCCTTCAAAAATAGGCTGTCAAGACTGTGTTTGTTCACGTGTGCTCACACCCGTGTTAGTACAGTCACACCCTCCTCATGCACACCAGGTGCACACATAGCTGGAGGCAGCGTTTGTCCCTGTGCTTTTAAATAGGCATTTTCTATTTCAAATTATCTGGCTGATACAACCTTTGTAAACACAAACAGCAAACTGATGGGGAAAAAAAAAAAAATTACCCAAGTCACAGGAATTGGACCAAAAAGAGACTTCTGGAATCTTTAGCATTTGGTCCAAAAATAATGCTGGAAATATCACAACCAGGTTAATTTTAATAGAAGAGAAATGCAAAATATTTGCAGCCAGAATAAAGGGGTGTGAAATACATTTAAAATGTTCTAAAAAGAATGTCATAGACAAACTAAATGTGCAATACCAGTGAACATATGAAGATAATACAGAGCAAATTTCTCACTTGGTAAATATATGACTTTTGAATGTCATCAGATTTGTTTCCAGTTATATGAACAAATCTATCGTGCCAAAGTGGTGTGTACATGATAGTGGGTTTGGAGTTTGTCACTGTGCTTTGCCTGAAGCAGTTAACAATAATAGAAATGAGAAAAGTTCACTTTGCTTCCTGTGATGTGTCTCCCTATCTTAGGGACATGAGTTTAAAATCATGAAGACCATTCAGCTTTCCATCCTTAAAATGATTTCTCGGGTTTGTACATTCAGAGATGCTCATTCAGGAATTTAACATATTTCAAAACCACTAGGAAGGTAAGGCTACAGTGGGGAGCAATAATGTATCATATTCGTTTTTCTGCTGCTTTCCAGAGAGTGAGGTGTCTCCTCAGTTTAAAGTAACGTAAATCTTGGCTGCTCCCTCCTCCTTGGTCTCTGACCTTGTTCTTTTGCAGACACTAGCACTTATGTTACTGCATAGCAGATGGGTTTGAAGAGCTGATTTGTTTGTAAACCAGTATTTTTTTCTTTTGAGTGATTATTTTTTCCTGGATTCCTAAACTTCATGTACCAGCTTCCCACGTGGTGACCAAGGCTCTGGGGTCCATGGTAATCCAGACTGCAGATGCACATACCCCATGCATATTTTCTGCCAATCTGGCAATCCACATTAATGCCTGCACCAGAGAGATTCTGAAATTGCTCAGTCATGGTGTTCATTTACAACCAGAAACACAAATAAAGGAGGAAAAAACCCTCAAAGTAAACAAAGGACTTCCCTTTGCTCAGTCAATACACAGAGAAAAGAAATTACCTGTGATCCACAGTGCAATGAGTGGAAACACCTTTGGTTACAATCTGTTTTTCCACACAAATGGAAAACTGCCCAGGGTAGCTTAGTGATTCGACATTAATATTTCTGACTATGGACTTTTATTTCTGGCTTTGCAAGGGACTTTTGCAACCTTCAGACATAGGCTTATGGTGCCATTGTTGACTGATGCAGAAACAAACAGAAAGTACTTCTTTAGCTTGCAGAATCTACAGGCTTAGTTAATAAATGTCTAGATAATTAATAAATAGCCATAAAACACAGTGATGATCAAATCTTTGAAGCCTACAAATCTAAGTGATAATTGTGATTTTAACCTGGTTTCCAGAGAGCCAGAGGAACCATCACAGGCATGCTTTCTTGAAACCCCAATCACCCAGTCACCATCTTCTGTTCCTGCCTGCCTTGTGCCTTTTGAGCGCAGGAAAGACAGTGAAAAATGGATTATGTCAAAATTACTTGAAGGGACAAAGTAGTCACAAGGAAATGTGCCTCAGGCACAATCCCTTCCCTGAGCTGCCCCTGGCATTTGCAGCCAGGCTGCTTCCAGTAAACGAGGGTCTGCAGGAATTACAGTTACACATTACCCCAGCAGGATGTTTCACTGATATTTTACTTTTGGATCACTGTGATACAGTTGGGTTGGGTGGAGTCATCAAAGGCTCTTTCTAATATATCACCCTGGAGGGAGACTCAGACCAAGGTGCTGTCAGTCCACATTGCGGAGTACTGCAGTGGAAGGGTACCTGATACCCACTACTTTTAAGCTCATGTCTAGAGGTCTTTGTCTTGCGTGTTCTTTAGCATTAAATTAATTCCCTTCCACTGTCTTGCTCCTTGTGAAATCATTTACTCATGAGTAACCCCCTCTAAGTCAGAAGTCTCTAGAGTCTCACAATGACGTTTGCATTTTATATCTGCTCCCAAAGGTGTGAATTACTGCAGTAGAGGACAAAGAGCAAATCCACTGATGGTACCATATAGATGTGGTGTCATATAGTATAATGTTGTCCTGCAGGAATGCCCAGTAAATTGAAGTTTGATTCTGCAAGTTAAAAAAAGTGGTTAGATTCAGATTTACAGAGATATTTAAATCTCTTCAAATTATTGAAATTAAGTAGAAGTTGGGTACCTGGGTAAATCTAGTCTTTTGTCTTTGTTTTGCTACCTGCAGTTGTGATAAATAATTTCTTAGTCTCTGAATACAAGTAACAATCAAACCCATTGGACTGAACTGGGCCCCTTAGTGTGCTGGAGATGAACTACTGCTAATGCATAAAAATATAAATTGTCCTGTGTTTTCATTCCTTATCTTCATGTTTGAAAGTTTAACTTTAAAATATCCCTGCAATTAGTTTTTCTACCTGTGTGTTTGTATCCTTGGACAAGTGATAGTGTTTGCTCACCAGCTTCCTATCTCAAAACATACTAGGCTGAAAAGCATGTGCCAATACTCTCCCTGGTGTGTTCCAGTTCTCTTGCTGAATACATCACCCTGACAGACTCTCCTGTACATACTTGAACTGTTTTCTGCAGTGCTGTCAACTTTCTAAAATGTGCCTCATACTTAACGCCAGATGCCTTAAGAGAGTGTAGAGATCCAGCTCCTTTTGGACAGGAGAGGAAGTAAGGAAAAGTTATTAAAACTTCAGGATGATAAGAAAGAAGGTCATAGTTTCTTTTTCACCAGTTCCTGCACCTTAAAAGGTGCTCCACGTCTCTGAGAAGCAGTTCATAGTGTATACACATCAAATACAGAGAAGGGAGTATCTGAGGATTATCAAAGCCCTGCTACAGTGTAATTGTCTCACATGGCTAACCTAAAATAACATGGCATCAGCATGGTCAAAATGGAAAGGAAACATCTGTTTCTCCTTTTTATGTTAGTGACAACCCATTTATTAGCTTTAGAATAGCTCAGGCTGTCCCACTGAAAACAACTCAGGCACTGGCTGCTCAGCTGAGGCAGGTGCACAAGGGAACTGAGAGGTGGACTAAGAAGAGATGACATGAGAGGCTGTTCTTAGGAGGATGAGCATTGGACTCAAATATTTTTATCACTTTCTTTTGAAACTGATAATGAGGATTCTGTAAAATCTGACGTGCTTGTATGGATGCACACTGATTTAACTGATCAATAGTTGAAACTCAGCAAGTTCTATGATCTAACTGTAACTAGTACACCTCTCTCTTAAGGCTGGCACTGTGTGTGCTGCTTCTCAGTCTTTATTTTCTCAGCTACTGCAGAGTACTAATTGAAATAATGGTCACTGAAATAAATGAACAGATTCCCAGTGACATGAAAGAAATTAGATCAGATCAGTCAGAATATCTATACTGCTGGTGAGTTTTACCAATTTTATCTTTGAGGGCATAGAAGAACGGACTTTACTTTGATTCTCTGTATTTTTTAGTGTGCTGCTAACACACATGAAATTGAGGAGGCAATAAGTATAACCTCACCTGTAGCCTCCCAACACTTCTCTTCTTGGCATGGGCTGTCTTTCTTGGTATCTGTTGTCAGTAAAAGATACTACAGAGTATGATTTTCACAAGTTAGACACATTAAAAAAATCACACTCCTCCTCAATCACACAGTTGTTTTTTGTAGAGAATTGGTTTATATCTATGTTAGATGTCTTTACCACTAGTGCTAAAAAGCCTGTAGGAAAGAGGAGGCAGATAAACAAATAGTGAAAACACTGCTGATGCAGATTAGTGGAAGGCAGGCTAACTGCTTTTTAAAAGCATTTGGATCTGATGTACAGCCTTGTCTGTACGCACATCACAGTGACATCCCAGGCCTAAACCGAATACATAAAATGCTAAAACGCTTTATTTAATTTTCCTTTCAAAGTGTCTCAATGTTAGGTCTGACATTTTTCCCCATGGTTAATCATGAAACTGGGCAATGTTTCTTACAGTTCCTTGTACTTTACTCATGCAAAACATTCATCGGTTTAAATGATATGATTAAGGGGAGCAGAGCTGGGGCCAAAAAGGGAAGCATGCAAAGGAAAAGAGATGTCTTCAATAACTTCTTATTTGAATATGGAGCCTTTCACTTAAAATCTGGTTTAAATCAGTAGCTGCTGAAACTTATTACCACAAAAGAGATGGGTCCTCCAGGCCCCAGTCTCTCAGCAGCTCCACACGTGTACATAGCATTGCTTGGTGCCTCAGTTACCCAGCACCTCTGGAAGATGAAGACACCATCTGCCTCGCAAACTGGAGAAGGACCCCAACATGTGCCACATAATGCCCTGTAAAAAGCTCATATAGGACGCAACTGTTTGATGGTCTACATGAAGTGAGGTCATTTGCTGTAGATTACACGTGGGCAGATACTCAGAGCACAGCCAGCACTGTCACAGGGGCAATATCGGCTGAATATGTTCTCTAATACATGGACTGAGGAGTCCGGGGGCAAGCTTGGAGGTGATCAAATCGTATCCTCTCAGGATAAGGCTTTAGCATCGCTCAGATGCAAACACTTGACAGTGCCCAGAGGTCGAGGGCGCTGAGAGGTTGTGCCTGCTACCGGTACCCACCGTGTCTGGGAACACCCCGGTACAGGATGAGGGTCACCAAATGTGGCCGCGGAGTCCCCTCGTGGCTTTGCCTGTGTGAGGAACGACAGCCATCCCTCCCGCCTAGTCGGGAGGGATAGGGGGAAAGGAGGCATGGAAAGAAGGGATGGAAGGAGGGAAGAAGGAGGCGCTCCCTCCTTCCTTCCCCCCGCCGCACATCGCCGGGCTTCTGCGATGTGGTGAGTCACAGGCAGGTCAGGACCGCGCCGGAGGGGAGGAGGGAGCCGAGGGGACCGACTGATTTACCGCTGGGAGCCGCCAGCAACGCGGTGAAGGCGCCGGAGGAAAGGGTGCGCGGAGCCACCCCGCAGCCCAGGTGGCGGGCAGGAGGCCCCCACCCTCCGGGGCGCTCAGCCCCCGCCGCCCTCAGGTAGAGACGGCAGCAGGAAAGGCGAAGCCAGTGGGGACAGAGGGGACTGCCGGGCGGAAGGGAACAGGCAGAGCGGCGCGGAATCGCGGAGGTGCGCCGAACTGCGCTCCGCTCCGCCCCGCCCAGCCCGGGCTGGGCAGGGCTGCGCTGAGTGCCTGGACGAGGACCGCGGGAGCTGGCCCGCCGGGGAGCAGCGCTCGCCCCTCTGGCGGCGGTTGCAGGCGCGCAGCCTGCTGCGGTAAGGACCGGCAACCGCGGGGAAGACGGGGCGAGTCGGGGGACGCGGGGAGCGGGATGAGCCACGAGCGGGAGAAGGACGGGGAGCGGCCCGGGTGTTGCGCTGTGCCGCGTCGTGCCCCGCCCGGGAACTCGGCAGGAGTGCGGCGCCCGGGGCCGCCGCTGCCCTCCCTGGGGCAGGCAGCCCTCGCACCGGGCGGGCGCCGCGGAGGCAGGTGAGCCGTGGCGTGGGGCCG
>VWZI01003587.1:418142-537330 GCA_013396835.1 Psilopogon haemacephalus | reverse complement strand
GAGGTTCCAACTCGGAATCGGTTGCTCCGAGGTTTGTGGTGACCAGTGCGTGCCTTCCGTGAGGCTGAGATCTCAGGGTGAGCCTGCAGGATTCTTCAAGTTGAGGTTGTCTACTTCGTAGGTGTACGGCGTTTGCAGTCTTCCCTGAACTCATACTGCGGTTTGATTTTTTTTTCTTTTCTTTTTCTTTCTTTCCCCAATTTTTGAAACGAAGCATTTGCTTCGAATGATAAATAATTCGCACCATATAATGGCATTCCACCGTTTCCATGTCAGCATTAAATTAGGCAGTCTTTGGCTTTACAAATGCTAAGGGCACTCCTTAGAAATTGGAAGTTTCGCACGTACATCTTAAAATAGGAATTAATAATCGAGTAGCAGTGATGTTTGACAAACTGTGCGTTTGTAGCCTGTAGGAGGTTATTCAAGCTGCAGTACAAGCTTCTCTCTAAGAACCTCTGCCATGTGTGGTAGTACATTTGCTTTCATCCTACAGGTGCCTTTTGCATTGTCCACCAGCAAAAAAATAAAAAGAGGCTGGTGTCTTTTCTTTTTTTTTTTTCCTTCTTCTTTCTTCTATTTTTTTGAGATCTGAGAGGTTTGGATTCATAATCAGGCAAGATAAAGTGTCTCACATGTTTCTCTAAGAGCTGGTTTAATATTTACAGATCACTCTGAGAGCAAAACCTAGGCTTTGGCAGGAGTTGAATGTTGAAAAAAAAATTAGAGAATGGCTACAACCCTTACTCTTTGTGTGCTGTAATCCTTCAACACTGTGATTCTTTTTCTGTCTTCTAACACAAATGGAATCGTTTGGGAAAATAATTACACATATTTTGTGAAACATTCATCTCTCTATTTACAGAAGACAAAGTCAGCTTATTTGCCTTTTTGGTGAGGAAGAAATGAATTGTCTATAGGGCTTTTTCCCCCCTGTTTCTTGGTTGGGTTTTGTTGTTCTGTTGTCTAGAGAATAACAACTACTTAGCAGTTTTTTTACTGCTTAACTAAAACTGTACATACTGTGTAGGGAGAGTGTTTTCTGGAGGTGTTGTTTGCTCCGGGAACATTGCAGTGTAGCCTATAGATGGATAGGAGCAAACTGAGCTAGGGCAAGCCAGCCAGAAACCCAAAATTCAGCAGAGATTCAATGGAGAGCTCATGAATGCAAAACTGAGTGGCAAATGTCCTCCCAGGACTGCCTTTCTTGTCCTGATTCTCCTGTGTTTATAGTTTTAGGTACCTTAGCTGATGACCTGTAACCTCCTCCTGCTGGCCCAGTGCAATTGAAGGCACTAACCCACCTACTCTTATTCTTCTGTGATCTGCAAGGGACTGCTCTGTATTTTTCAACTTGGAGGAGAAATTCAGGCTTCTGCCTTTCAAATCTGGCTTCTAGGACTCCACAGAGTAATCCCAGAGAATGCAAGAGCAGCAAGCAGCCTTGCCCTCACAGCCATGAGGAAGACATTTTTTTTATGATGAGGGTGATGAACACCGACACAAATTGTCCAGGAGGTGTTAGAAGTCCCAGTCCTTGAAACATTCAAAGTCAAATTGGACAGGGCTTTGAGCAACCTGGTCTAGTTGAAGGTGACCCTGCTCATTTCAGGGATCCCTTCCAACCTAAAGCATTCTGTGATACTGGCAACATGCTGCCAGTGATCACTGGGTGATCTTGCTTTGTACCGTGGCTGCTTTGAGGTGGTGATGTGTCTAAACTTTATTCACTTAAGGCAGAAAGCTAGTAGAAGTTCTGCACCTCCATGTATATTCGTGGAATATCCAGTGTAAGGAAAGTTCTGCCTGGGCTCTCAGGACTACTGAAACATATAAATTTTTTAATGAGAAATGAGCTGAATTTTGTTCTCTGAAGGTACAGGAACATGAAGAGAGTTACAAGATCTGTTTGGTGCAACAGAGAAGGATTGGACTGCAGTATTTAATGCTTCAAACAAACCTTCCTAAGATTTTTAGTAGCAACCATGCCTTCTTGGCTGGCTGCTGTGAAACCTTAGTGTCCAGCTTTCTCACCTCCCTGTTGCTGTCTCACTGGCTGATCTTCAAGTCAGTGGCACAATTTCATGTGTCATTAGGCTTATCCTAATCCAGGCTATCAACCTGTGCATCTTGTCCACCATGGCCACAGCCTGCGATTTTGCTTTGTACAAAAAAGCTTGTTGCTGATAATTAAACCCATGCAACACATCACCGATGGCCACAGCACATGGGCCTGAGCAGCATGCTGTCACCAAGGAAGCAGGACCATGGCTCTGCAGAGGTCTCCACGGATGCCACCTCTGCCATAGCCAAGCCAGGAAGGTTTCCGTTGTCCGCTCTTTATAAAAACATTACGTTTTCCTTGGCGATTGTTTTAACAAATCTGTATCTCATACATAGCAGCTGATGGAAGCCTGTTAGCAGAAGCCATTTTTAAATCAGTTTCCTTACCCAGGGGAAATGTAGTATAGACAGGGCCTTCAGGAAACGAATAATTAGGTGACCTTTTTCCCCCCAGAATATCAGGTCTGTTTTATGTAGAGCTGTTTGAAGTCTCACAAATTCTCATTACTCTCCAAATCTCTAACCTTCCCTTGTTTAAGATACCTTTTAGGAAATCAAATCAGTGTTTCAATCTAATTTCCAAAGGCATTCAAACACATGGTATGTGTGCTAACTTGTTCCCTCTAGCATTAACAAATGTAGCAAATTGCCAAGCTATTTGCCTTCAGGAAAACTATGATGTTGTTCAAGAAGATAAAGTATTTTTTCCTCAGATTTTAAAAATAAGAAATGTAAAGGAGAAGTAAAGTTATCAGATTAAATTGACCAGGTGTACAACTCATTTGAAGTAAACAATGTTACCAGGTAGAATGTCCTCTTTTTTTCATCCCTTCTGAGACTTTTTAGTTGCACTGTGATCTGTTTCAGTCACTTGCTGTGGCTGGATGGTGACCAAATCTCCTTGGTTCAGATGGATGTTCCTTGAATTAGCTGTGATTGAGTACACCAAGTATCAGAATGGAAATCG
This sequence comes from Psilopogon haemacephalus, assembly GCA_013396835.1. Classification (NCBI taxonomy): domain Eukaryota; kingdom Metazoa; phylum Chordata; class Aves; order Piciformes; family Megalaimidae; genus Psilopogon; species Psilopogon haemacephalus. The sequence continues at coordinate 534,299 of VWZI01003587.1, read as the reverse complement.
CAAGTGGCTATAAAGAATTTGAAGGATTTATAACCTTCAAATCTTAAGGGTTAGTAACCCTTAAGGAGAAGCCACGTTAGTAACCCAGCTGCAGGATGCACATGGTGCAAACAGGTAGGTGGTGGATGCCCTGAAACCCCTCCCCTCCACCTCTTTTCCCTGCACTCTAGTCTCCAGGGAAGAAAATGCCTCAGGGCATTTCATTTTTCAAGTAGGTGTCAATAACAAAATAGTTTCTCTAATGGTGAGTAGCTTAATAAGCTCAAGATACCTAAACAGATCCCCTTCTTTTGTGCGTCCTACAGCTGCATGACAGTCTCTTCTGCTTATCCCAGTAAAGTTAACATGCAATTGTCCTTTTGTATGGAAGGCAGTGGAAGGGGTCTCATTTGAATAAATGATAAATTTGGTTGCAAATGCATGCAAAAGGAAAATTGCCAAATGCTTTCAGAAGATTTTAATTTTGCTCAAGTGTTCACACTGTGGCCATCACCATGGTATTTGATAGCTATCCATTTTGTTGTGTACATTTGCAGCTTTAACCTTTCTTTGAAGGGTCACAGAGGCATATCTTTTTTCCAGTAGTCACAGAAAAATAACAATGTCTATGTAAGTTGCTTTCCTCTACCATAGCTCCTTCATTTTGACGTTTATCCCACTAAATGATACCAGGATCTTTTTGACATGTATGGGTATCATTTCAATGAAGGATCAGTGACCTAGCTTGATAAATTTTAAAAATCAGAGATATAACTAAATATGTGACATTTATTGAAATTTATTCTTTGCCATGGAGCTACTTACTTTCAAAAATATTGAGAATAGTTAGAGATTTCAGCTGCAATTTGATTAAGTCTACAGTTTTTACCATTTGCCTTCTGAAAATTGATTCCCTCTCCTCCTCATCCCCCAGCTTGACATGCTTATTGATTAAAAACTCTGCACTGGCCTAAACCAGCATATATTTGTTAGTGTTTGTGTGCTTTCCATGCAAGTTCAGACAGGCTTTAGATGGTGGAAGCTGACTCTATTCCTAAGCTATTGGAAATGGTAAGGTTCTTTAGCAATTGTTTTAAACTATATGATGACACATCTTTGAACTCCATTGTACAAAAGAAAAATACCTTCTGACTGAAGAGAGGCTTCCTGTTTATGTGTGTGTTTGCTGGAATTAAGCCTTCCCCTGTGCGTTGGCTGGGTATGGTTGTTCAGTTTGTTGTTGGTTTTTTTCAGTCCAAAATGGCAACGTGGTAAGTCACCTCCAGGGTTTATTTTTTGGACAGGATACAGTTCTTTTATTTTCAAAATAGCATAGCTATGGAGTTGATGATGAAGCGTAGGGGCCTCTCAGTTACACTTCTGGAAGCAGGCTCATTTAATTGAGGTGGCACATTTATAAAGACAGATAGATTTAGGCAATAAGTAATTAACTTTATTGACAATTTTCTACAGTGTAAGTTGTTCGCTTCCCACACAGGAAGTCTTTGGCTTCAGGCAGATGTTCTTTCAGCATAAGGATGTGAAATTTGCCAAATGTTTAATTTATCTTATAAAATGCCCACAATCATAGCTTTGGTTGTGACTGAAGAGAGAGCCTTAATCTCCTGATGCACTTTGTAAAAGAGCAAAAGGTAGCCCAGCAGGTGGCCTCCAGGTAATGGCCCAACTGCAGAGAATTGCATGCAGTACCTGAAGGCCTTTCAGCTGTGTAGGCATAGGCAGGTGACCAGAAAACAAAGCATGTATCATGCTTCTGCCTCCTGGTATCTGGGGTGCCTAGGTGACCTAGTAGTGTGCCTCTGTACCCTATGTGCCATAGCTGAACCTGCTTCAGAGGGGAGAGTTGATGTTACAAGACTCAGGAAGGCATTTTGCTTATAATGGTTATGAGGCTGGACCACTGTGAATATAGGCAGTAAAGTTATATATTAAGGTTTCTGTTTTGCTTCAAATGATGCTCATTTTAGACAGCTCTCTGGGACTGGGAGAAACCTGGACTAACACACTCATTATGTCAAGCACTTGTTAGGGTTGAGAGCCACAAGGCTCCAGTGTGGGAAATGCGTGTCCAGCCCCCACTGGGCCAGATGCTGCCCCTGCCCCCATGTGGCAGAATATTGCCCTTAACTGAATTGCAGTCCCTCTATTACCCACCACAATGGCATGGACCTACAACACGCATATGTCTCAAACAACTTGGTTTTTATATCTGTTATACCTCCTTTTGTGGTTGTACTCCTTGCCAAGAAGGAGTCATGAGCAAGACTGTGGTGCTCATGACCACAGTCATGAGATCAATTTGCAGAATTGATTTCTTCTCCTTTAACTTTAATAGAAGACTGAGGTATCCTTTTCCACATGAAATATTTCTCATTTGTACAAATTTATAATTCCTCCAGAAATTATTTATTTTTGTTTAAATTTTGTGGAAACAGAAATCCCTTTTGAGGATGTCAGGTGTGCAGATGAAAACAATTACCAGCTACAGTCAGAATTCCAAACTTACTTATTTTACCCTTTATAAATATATATATATATATTTATATATTGTTTGCTTATTCTTTAGTTTGTTGGAGAAGCATGCTGAACCTTACTTTTCATTTACTTCCCACCCCCCATATTGAAACTGGTTCCACTAGTATGGTGTCAAGCTTGGTAGAGGTCTCTTGTGCCATGTGAATTCCTAGAAACGTACATGTTTGGGTTGTTGGGTTTTGGGGTCTTTTTTTCCTTATTTTGTCTTTTGCTTTTATAATGAATAAGAACACTTTTTTAATTAGTTGGCCCAAACAAAATCACCAACATTTCAGGACCATTAGAGATATTTATTAAGACATTGGGGTTTGCTTCTGCCTCCCTCGTACCTCCATCATGGATGATCCTATGAGGATAAAAGTAGCAGGTTTCTGAATAACCCTAGCCTTCAGAAAATCCCTTAATCTATGGATTGTTCCAAGTGCATGACTAGAATGTGTTTTTCTCTGTAAAAATGAAATAATTTCACAAGCTTAATCTGTCTTCAGATATATGCTGGGGTAACTGGGGCTTGTTTTATTCTCTAAGACTGTTACACAGTGAAAATTGTATTAGGACTTCTGTTACGGCAATTATATCCTTTTATCTCTGTATCTTTTATGGGTATTATTATATCATTTTCATGTGTCTTCATGACATGAATATTCTCATCCAAAAATACCAGATTCTATTAGTTAGCCTTGAGAAAGCAGGATAAAGCAGAGAGACAGCTTTACTGAAGACAATGAAAGGTGTTGGTAGTTGAATTCATGTCAAAAGTTGATTAATTTCTCTTTCCTAATGTCATTGAAAATGTTAAATGAATTACTGGAGTTATATTCAGTTTTCCTGTCTTCTTCTAGAAAGTGAGTACTAATTTTAAATGTTACGTATTACCATCCTGCAGAACCTTTGCTTAAACTCTTTAGGTTTATTGCTTTTGCTCTTTGGATTAGAGGCTGATATTTTTCTTAGGGGAAAATATTTCTTGTTAATACTCTGAATTTGATCTAACTCTTACAAATACCCAAAGCTGCAGTAAAGAAACGCAAACCAAAACAAAAAACTCCAACAATCATAATACTGAAGACGCCTTAAAGGGTAGGCAAAGTGCAGACAGTATGGGACGCTGGTGAAGCAGTGTGGAGATCCCTATATGATTAAACACTTTCACATCAGAGAATATAATCCAGATTTCACTCTGAAAAATGTACTTACTATCCATTCAAATCAGTGGGAAATGTTGTTCATGTTTGAAGATGTAATTTAGCCCACAGTAGATGATTAAAAACTTTATCTTAACTGTTGCTTAACCCTTCTGACGAGGAAAACTTTGTCATCCACTTTGCTGTTGCCTTCCCATTTGTATTCAAGGACATTGTGATGCATATGTTAATGGCTTTTATCCTTCTCTGAGTTTGCAGCACTTCCAGGGTGCAGAAGCCTTTAATTAAACTCAGGATATCTGGATACAAGCAGGTTCTATTACCTTCAGTGGAAACTATGCAAGTTGTGGGACCAGATAGAGGACCCACACTTGTATTATGGCCTTTTTTTTTTCATGCTTTGCTTTGCTTCTCTCATTTCTTAGTATTTACTGTTTAGTAAGTATATTGTAGTCAGCATCTGCATTTCCCATATGTCTGTTTTTCCTGTTACTGCAAACACCAGCCTTATATACAAACCAGCAGATAACATGGCACAGTGGCAACATTTCACTCTGTTCTTTTGCCTTTTCAGAGGATTAAATATCTCCTTGTCTGCAGATGTCTTTTCCTGTGACATTCTGCTTATCTTGTCAGGTCTCTACCTTGGCTTGTCAGTCACACTTCTACACTGGGAATATCCTGTTGAATCTGTCCAGCATGGGACTCTTACTATAAGTTTTTGAACTACAGAACTTAACATTGATTCCGTTCTTGCTTCAGAACTGCAATGTGTTTAAAACCTCTTTTCATTTTATCTTCCGTTACATTGAATAGAATTCCATTACTGTTTTTTCTATCAAATTCTATTGGATTTTTGTCCTTGTTATATCCCAGCCTTGTGTCTACAAAAGAGATGGATTGCAAGGCATGTCCATTTGTGAGGAAGAGATTATTACCTCCCTCTCCTAGTTACAAGCAGAAAGACCCATTGGTTTTGGTTTTTTTGTCCTGGATAATTATGGCAGGGTACATGAGAGGAGCATGCTAACAGAAGCTGGGAGAGATGAGAGCCAGATGGGAGGTAGGTAAAGTCAGCATAGAGTGCATGAAATCACAAAAATCATTAATGACCTTTTAATTGCAGAACTGAATCTCATCTTTTTATGCAGGGCTAAAGAAAGAGAACACTGTGCATGGTCATTATCAGTCAGAAGGACTGTTTGCCAGTTCTCTGGAGTTTTCATTCCTTCTGTAAACACGTACACAAAAAGAAATATATGTTTGTTCTTCTTCAGATGCAAGCTGCCATGATAAAATCAGCTGGGGCAGAGCTCTGAGACATTTTTGCAAATTCCTGAAAGTTGCTGCATGAGTGTTTTGGGGTTTGTTTGTTTGTTTGTTTTCAGACTGAGAGGTTTTCATACAGCATGCTTTGGAAGAGCTCCTTTTATGCAAATAATACCACACTTCTCTTGTAAACTAAACAGAAGCTGGGCCAACCCCTGCCTGTAGATAAGAACTCATGGCTTCCAAAGTTCCCCTGACTGTAGTGGGAGGCCTTCCTGCTTATCTGAGGAGAATATGTGCCTGTAATCCCTGCAGGGCACAAAAATAAGGTAACAACTAGTGAATTGTTTTCGTAGTACAAAAAAGCCTTTCAGGAAGCAGCAAGAAGCAATAAGAGGTGGCTAAAGGATAAGAAAGTGCCCCTTTCCTTTCTAGAAAAGGCAAATTTGAGGGTAGGTTATTTACCGAGACCTCTATCATATGCTATTAATAGGGGTAAAAGCCCATTGGTCAAATATTTGACTAGGGATGGTTTATAGGGATTCCAAAGACTTATGAAAAGATAATGCTTGTGTCCATTAGCTAGTTACTTGGAAATGCAGTGCAAGTTAATTCAGTCTTTCTTGAAAGAGTAATGATTATCTTCATTAACAATATATAAGATTTTTAAAGATTCGCTCTTCTGCACCTGTCATCCCTGTTAAATTATCCCTTATACCACTCAGTATTTACTTTGTATCATCTATTGCTCATTTTAAATGAGGAAATATTGAGATTCTGTCATGTCAACAGATCTTCTGTCTTTCAGGCTGTTTTAAGAACCCCGTTTTCTAGCCCTTAGTCAGCTCAACTGTCACAGAAATCAATGAGAATATTGTTTGTGTAAAAACTGTGGAGTCAAGATTTGGAAAAGGTGGCAGCTTCGCAGTAAAGGAATGTAATAATCCTGACAAATATTTGGTCCAAAGCCAGGATTATGTTTAAAGGTCCATGTGTGTAAGAGTTTAGATCTGTCCCATCATCATCCTCAACAGTTATATATGTTAAAAATTAAGTTGCTCAAGTGAGTTATTATTAATTACATAAGTAGTCTATTTTTTTATCTTCATGTGACATACATTATATTAATAAGCAACACAGTATACTTTGAATATTTTAAATAGAAGCTGGGATGCCAAATAAAATGTCCTTATTAAATGACAGTGACCCTTGTTCAGTGCCCAGAGTCTTGAATAACAATTGCTTGGGATTAATTGTAGTATAAAGTCCTAAATTATAAACATACATTAACCGACATTTCTAATTTTACCACTGTCTGTCCTTTTGGGTAAGCAGACCAAGCTTATAGTTATGGATAAGATCTTGAGTGGTCACTTTGGCCTCTCAAATGGGGTTTAGAGTGAGTTTAGGGCATGACTCCAAGAAGGGTATCTGGAAGGGTAACACTTATGGGCCACAAAGCTCTCAGGTGCTTAGATTAACCACCATCTACACCCTGTGCTGAATGTACCCTGGATCTCACATGAGCTTGTGTTCCACAGGAGGTGAAATCATGTGGACTAGTATGAGGCCCTCAGTGCTGGCTAAGGTAGAGCTCCCAGCAAAGCTGATTTGTGGTCCCCAGACAGCATGAAACCACCACTGCAGACAGATCCAGCTGCTGACAGGTGACCTCCAGTCCCATGCTCAGTTCCCTCTCTTTCTCCTGTCCCACTCAGCTCTGGAGTGTGAGAAACACTTTGTCTAGGAGGATTCACATCCATGCCCTCCACCATCTGCACCTGCCTACTGGGGCAGGGGGAGGAGAGTGAGAAATGGCTTTCAGGGTGGGATGCTGGATTTCTTGAAGAAGAAGGGCAGGAGAGCCCAGGTAAGGGCTGCCTGCATCTAAGGAAGAATATGGGGCAAAGAAGGGCAGAGCTGAACCCTAGTCCCAGATTTAGGCCATTGACCAACCTGTTCATGCAAGGATGAAGACCACTATTTTAAATCAGCCCCTTTATGTCAGGTACGGCCATACAGCCCAGCATTGCTGTGCTGCCTGTTGTAACACTGGCACTATGCCCTTCTTATTTCAGAGGTGTTTTCTAAGAATGAGCTAATTTATCCTCATGTCACCTCTGTGAGAAAGGTAAATATTATGAAGTTTGGAAACAGCCTCTTTGCTTGTCTCACGAAACAACTTCAATCTGGTTACAGATTTCCAAAGTAGACACTCTAGGGTCTAAACAAGTCCAAAATGTGGTACTAGGCCCTGTACAAATGCAAACCTCTGAGAGCGGCAGTTGCACATTTTAAGCTCCCCAGTTCTCCCCAAAATAGGGGTAGGGGACAGACTGAAAGAAAATAAATGAAGCAGGTGAAATATCCATTCAGAAAAAAAAACCCTCTGGCAGCTCATCCATCCCTATATACCTTCAAACTACTGAGCTTTTCAACATCTTCTGAAGGTCAGCACAGTATTTCAGAATAAAAGCTATGGCTGACGGACTCTCGCTGAGGGACATCTGCCAAAACACAGGAGCTGAGGCCACTCCAGATCAGCCACTCTACTGATTGCAGCTGTGACACTGTTGCCTCTGGTGAGAGCCAGGATGTTAGATAGGCTGGTCCCAGGCCATTTCAGGATTTATGAACACCAATATCGTAAAGTCCTTGGAAGGAGATCATGAATCACAGGTTCACAGCAAGGCAGCAGTCATGCCAATGAGCCATCATTAACTCAGTTTCTAAACTGAGTGAAAGTAGGGCATCAGTTAAAGTGCATTGCAATAACATCAGCTTGCAGTGACAAAAGCAAGGTCAGCATTAAAAAGAAAAGGTCATAACCTCCTAACCAAACACAGATGTGGAATGAACACTTTCCTTGACATTGCTCCTGTTTGATTATCAAAAAGCTGCTATGAACCTAAGTAGACCATCAGGTTATTAACTTGGGAGATAAAGGATGTGTTCTGCTAAGCTAAGGCATAGAGATAGGCTTTGTTACTTTCACTAGGTGTTTTACAAACAGCCAATTCGGTTTTATTTGTAGTTGGTCTGAGGGTTTTTCGCCATGCTTTTTTACTTGGGGAAAAGACCACCAAGTTAGATTTGCAGAGGCAGTTTGTATTTGATGGGGCTATGATCATGGATATACTACTTGTGGAACCACCTTGGATCTGTAATGAGCGCAATCTGCTTTTCAGCACTAAATATAATACATGTGGACAAATCACAGCTTCATCCCAATGGATTATGCAAGGCCAAACCAGTTCAGCAATCTCACAAAAGCTCCTAGATGCAAGGAGAGGGATTGGAGGCAGCCTAAAGACCTCTGTGCAGTGTTAGCACAGGTCCAAAAGCAGAGCTTTATCCCAGTTTCTCCTTTACCTTGTAAGCCACCCTCAGCAGGCTAAAGGAGACCTGTTAGTCTTGTTCTAGCCCTTGGGCAAGCTCTCTAAGTCTGGGGGCCTGGCTTACTCTTACAGATGTGCTCATGTTGCTGTGACCTTGCACAGAATTGACTGTGACATCTTGGCTTGACTGTATCAAGCAAGGCATCAGCAACCTATTGGAAATCCTTGACCCTATATTTTGCTGTTGATTTGCCTTGTGGCTTTTGGAGACACATTGACTCAGAAGGGTGAAGTCATGGCACCCAGTGGCATGCTTTATATGCGCCTGTGGAACATAAAAGCTGTTGCCTGACACTATTCTACCAGTTCTTTCAGAGAAAAGGACAGAGGCAGCACAAATTCTTTTGCTTGCTATCCTAGGTATTTGTACCACACCTTGGAAGAATTCAGGGACTTGTTGGCTTTTGGTTACTGTCATTATTATATTTATTATATTTACTATGACATCAAAAGAAAATTTATAATTTAGTGTACATGTAGATCCTTCTGTACAGTTCTCATAATGTACTTTATCATCACTATCTATTGATGTACAGAACTTTTAAAAAATTATTTAAATAGCTATGAAGAGTTATTGTCTCAGAGACTCCTAAGAACCATTAGCACCACATGACAATTAAACTGCAGGAAATGCCCTGCATCAAGATCATTCATAATTGCTGTTAGAACATTTAGATCAAATCTGTATGCTGTCTTTGTTACTCATGGCTATCTGCCTTTTAATCTTTTTAATTTTATGACCCATGCCATTCCTTTAATTATCACAGTATGGAAGGCTGTTAGCCTTACAAGACAGGAAAAGCTTCCAAAATCTGCTTTGCATTTCATTACAAGAATTCAGGTAGATAGATGTTCTAACCATAAAGCATAAAGTAGAAAATCAAAATAAGTGCTGAGAGTAGTTAAGGGAATTGAACTTACAGTATTCTTGCAGCCGAGTTAGCCAGCTTTACTCTTTACAAAAGGAGGAACTGCATTCCAAGGAAATTACACTGTCCCCATTCTGTACAGACAACCACAAAACGCTCGGACTCATGCAAAAAAGTTGATCAACAGGACTGACTCAGAAATACAAAAAAAACTTATTTCTCCTACTGTAAGGTACTTCTATCACACCAAAAAAGACTTTTATAGCTATACTTAAGCTTCATTTATCTCAACTGGCTAGAGCAAATAAAGGTCTTTGCTTTGCATATGCAGTGAAAATACATTAAAAGTTGAATTAGTCTATCCAAACATGAAAAATTCAGAGTGAAACCCAAATACCTCCATACTCACTCACCTGAAATAGAAGACCAATGTTACATGGTGTTGGTGCTCATGACGTACAATAAGAAACATAGTGTTAATCTACTCAACACAGCTCCTTTTCTACTTGTAATGAACACTTGGACTGAATAGGATGTTCACATGTCAGTTGTCAGACTGAATTATCCACTGCACATACCAAGATTACACCTGTGATAGAACTGAATTTGTTTTACTAACAGTGTAGGAAAAAGCTACAATAGCGTCACAGGTATTTTACTTTAAAGCTCTCTAATTCCTGACTTGCATTTCATGGATGGATGGAGTGGATGGATAGTGCTGTGTTGTTCAAAGTTTACTTTCTTTTTCCTGCTATCACTAAATGATTTTTTTTTTTTTTTTTTAAATCGTCCTATCCTTATGCATCCAGATGTGGAAAGCAGTCTGCCTCTACTTAAAGTTCAAAATCCATCTGGAACTAACAAGCATGAGCAAAGAACGAAGGACCAACTTTATCACGGGTATTTCCTCCCTGGTTTTCACTTCTTCTTTGTATGCTTTGAATTTATTTTTCAGCTTCTGTTCTTTGTGAAAATGACTTCTCAGACTTTAGAGTGAGTACCACTTCCTCACATGAGAAATTTCACTGAATCACAACAAATGCTGTATACTACATTTTAAATCAGTCTTTTTGAACATTATATAGCTCTTCATCTGTTCCACTAATTTCTGATATATCAATGAGTGTTTGCTGAGGTTCATTACAAGGGAACCTGTAGTGCTGTTGTAGCTCACCACAACAAAAATTGATTAAATAAATTCCATTGTGCTACAGACCAAAAGCATGAGTTGGGTTTAGGATGTTAAATTTGAAGCTTACATTTCAGAAAACATACTCTAAACTTTGTTGTACTGTAGGACACCTGCCAAAAAAAAACAAAAACAAACCCACCCCCCCAAACCCTAAATTATTTTAAGAATAATACTTTTCCCACAGCAAAGGACATATTAGTGTTCTTATGTTTTAATGCCAGCTGGCAGTAAACCTGCCAGACAATGAAAATGTCTGTTGCTAGCTCAATAAAAGCAATTTCTTATGACACACTCAACTGCGCTAATATGTAGATATTAATGGTAGATCCTCCAGCAGTTGTCTAGGTTGTGCCTTGACCACCAGTCCCTCACCATCAGCCATCTGCATACACACACACCACTTGGAGTACCACAGAAACCTCCCATCTCTGTTATGAATGAATTTATGACCTAAATCACCACTACTAAGCCTTGTGACTCTATGCACTAGGCAAATACATCATTAGTGTACATACCACACTACAGAAAAATTACATTCCTATCCTAGTCAGGATGAGTAACCAAAACTAGAGCTGAAATAGTGCTGAAGACAAATAAACTTGGATTTTACCTCAAATTAGACATTTGAAATCAACTCGGGTCATTTATATGCTCATTGCTGAGTTACTCTTTTGATTTCCTTGTTCTGGGCAGCCTAATGTAGTTGGAGGTGTCCCAGCTCACTGCAGGGGAGTTAGACAACATGACCTTTGAGGGTCCTTTCCAACCTGATGCAATCTGTGAATCTATTCTCTGTTATTTTAACACAAGGTAGTTTATTTAGGTTAGCAATTCTAACTGAAGAATGCTTTTAATCTAGAAAAATAAGTTAACGTCAATATATGTTTTACATATAACCAATCCTGGTAAGAGGTACAATCAGTTGAAAATTCTGATGACATGTTCGCTATGGTCTTTGTTGAAGCTGATGGTAGTGCTGTGACAGATTTGCAAGACCAGATTAAAGTTGGATGGATTTAGCTATCATCTGTCCTCTCATTTGCCCTGTACTGTTAAATGATGCTGCTGTCTCCATAGCAGGGCCTCTGATCCACAGGAAATGAGGTCCTGAACTGACTTCCATCCAAGAGGGCAAAGCAAATGAGATCCTTAGGAGCAGTAGTCACTAGGGTTATCCTATACAAATTTGCCACCACAAGTCTCTCACAGCTTAAAGCAACAAGATGTTTTAACCCACTGAAAAAAACCCCACAAACTATACTACCAAATATTTCCTTAAAGAGAGGAAAAGGCTAACATTTGCTGATGGTAGACTTTTTTTCATATATGAATTTACATGGCTGTGCTGTTACCTAACTTGAAATGACCTATCTGAGGACTAATATAATTCCAGTACAAAGACACATTACATGGAATATGCAGGACTGTCATTTCCATAACAAAGCAAGGGAAAATGAGATACACCAAACAACTTAGAAAATGCTTTTGTATCAGTGTGTTGTCTTAGCTTGTGCGGGTCCTTGCGAGTGCTTTGTGCTCAGAGCTAAATGAGACCCAAGTTGTTGAAATGAGGGCTAGGAAAACAAGTATGACTGTGTTTTCTGGCTTCGTTGCATTTGACAGCTTGAACATTATTCCATAATAAGGCCAGGCCTGACTTGTCAGTATGGTGGCAAACAGTGGAATGGAGAGACATGATGTTCAATATTTACAAATTAACACTCAGACCATAATTAGGGAGAATTAAACTTGTAGGGAAAAGATTCCCATTGGAAAGCCCTTAATAGTACACAAACACTCAAGACCAAGCCTGGTGGGAAGCATCAGCCATAGCACTTGAGGCTGCCAAGCACACTAATATGATGCATCATTACTAGCCACTTGCAGTGGTTGACCAAAATCCACTTTCTCATCAATTATACAAGCTACTGTCTGCAGAGGGATGGAAAAATGAGCACATCGTGACACAGGCTTTGAAAATATCACATAGAAGAAGAAATAATCCCTCTACAGCTATTGCTTGCTGGTAGTTATTGCAAGCCAAAGCTTACAGGTCTTTTGCAGGCACATGAAAAGACACACTGACACACAAGTCATGAGGAGGTCACAGAGTGACTATCACCCATCATTCGAACCAAGCAGAGAAACAAAGAGATTACTTTTTTCCTTCTGCAAGTGATAGAGAGCAAATAATTGTTTGATTTGTACTCAAAAAAGTGTATCTACAGCCTAAATATTTTTTTTCTAATTTAAAAAAGTTATTTAAGTGCTTAAGTTTTACTGAAACACATTTGAGTATGTGCTAAGAACTGTGACTATTGGATTTTTGAAGAATGGTGGAACTGAATTTTTAATTCTTCTAAGTTTTCCTGCTCTTCAGGATGTATTCAAGTGAAGTGTGTTTGTGATGACCTACCTGGTCTGGAGGTAACAAGCAGCTCTGTGCTGTGACTTGCAATAGTGGAATAGAGAAAGACCCGGGGTCAAATGCAGACAAAGGAGTCACTGGGTGTCATGGGAGTCTCACTGAGGAACAGCAGAGTTTATGAGGTGTGTGGACTGAGAAAAACCACCTAAAAAAAAAGGAGTTGTACATTGTACTTTCCACATAAGTCTTATGTCACCCCTAAGTTATAAATACCTTAGAGTGTGTGCCTTCTGATTTCAGGCACTATGAGGGAAGTGTCCTGAAAACATGCGTTGTTGGCAAATAGCTTCCCTAGAGGTGCCCATAAATTTGAGCCCAAGCTTCCCATAGGTCAAAACCGGCAGATTTCTGTCTGGGAGGATGCTTAAAACACCTTGAAAGAGTACGAAAGAACACACAATGGAGCTCAAATATGAAATGAAAGATGACTTGGTTTTCATTTGTTGCTCATATTTTCCTTCCTGTAGTGGTGAAATACAGTACCTCTTATGCCTGTTATCCTTTGCATAACACCAAATCATAGAATCATAGAAAGCTAGGGGTTGGAAGGGACCTCCAGAGCTCTTGCTGTAAAGTTTTTGGTTCCAGTCTCACTTTCTAAAGAAGTTCAAGAAGGAATGTTTGGTGTCCAAATTCAGCCAGCATTGTTTCGCAGAGTATGGGCAGAGTAGCCTGTCCAAGGATACCGGCCTCACATCCTAAGCTGTAGTTTGAAAGGAAAAATTAGATCAAACAGTATTTACAGCTCGAGATCCTTTTTTTTTTTTTTTTTTTTTTTTTGACACTGCAATATCAGGGAGGGTTGTAAACTGGAAAACAGGGGCATACTTGATGTGAAATATTAAAATAGGTATGTAACACAATATACTTAACAAAGCTCGTGCCTGTCAAGTAATCTTGAATCTTTTTTCCTGTTTGGGTGGTTAATCTACCTCATCCTTATCTGTTCTCCTACATATTGTTTTCTCTCTCCACTACAGCACCACCCCTATTACCTGAGTTTAAATTCAGTTGCAGTAAACTGAACACACTGCCTCTGTGTTGCCTCAGAAATACATCACTTTGGAATTTTCTGCTTAATCTAGGATTTGTCAGAACATGTTGGAGTATCAGAAGTGAATCTGCAGGAATGTATCAGTTTTAGCAGAATCTCAGGTGGCAGTGCTGGCTGAAGGATGGAAGATGGTCAGACCAAGCTTTCCTCTCTTCCCTTTGCAGGGACCTTCACCTGGCATTGATGAGACAGAGATATGAGCATGGTTGTTCCTGGATTGCATGTGGCTTCTGGGTCTTTCACACAAACTTTGAAAGCTCTTGGTTTCAGCCCAGCATAGGGAGAGGAAAAAAACTTGTAAGAAGTTTCAGAGGATGAGAAAAATGTTTCCTGCCCTATACAACATAGAAATCAGAGCTCTGCATACTGGGATTATGTTCTAATTATAACAGTTTCATGTTCTTTTTTCTTTTTCCTTTTCTTTTAAACTTAAATCTTTATCCGATCTGTTTCCAGGATTCTGTTATCACTAATTAAGATCAGAAAATGTTGTTGATTTGAAAGATCTTAATTTCTCAATACCAGAGGTGTGACTTGTTCTTACCAGCTAACACTTGCAAATAGCTTGCATTTCTGATTTTTATCTCCAGCTCTCAATCATGATTCTCATCAGATAACAGGGAGGAAGAACAATTCTTTGTTTCCAAAACCTATTATTTTGTGTAATTAATGAGGTAAGCCGCAGTGGATGCTGAAATAAAATATCACAAGAAATGCAGGAGAATTATTGATGGATTGTTTTAACCAGTCTAGTGAAAACACTGAATTTATACACAGCTGAAACAGCTCTGGTCTATAGTCATCTTTTAATTGTGCTTAATGCCTTCATTAAATAAAAAGTCAGCACAGATTCTTATTACTTGCTTGACATTTTCAAAGTTGTCTATTTTAAATCTTTTAAGGGGTCACAAGCATATCTTCATCAACAATTGCTGAACAGTAGATAAACTATAAGTACTTTCCCAAAGTATGTGATCATATTGCTGTTAGAATGCATAATTATTTTCTCTATGAAGAAGCTAAATTTGGCTTAACAACTGTGTTATGGCATTAACAGAAAATGTCTGGTGTGACAGAGGCTAGTGTGGACACTGCACTGAAACGCTCATAACCACAGTTCATTTAATTGATCTTCTGAGGGGGTGAAATATCACACTAGTCATCTGCCTCTGGTTTTTCAAGCCACATCAAACAATTGTGTGGAGAAGTGAAGAAAAAAAAAAGTGCTAGGTTGTTCGATTTCATCAGTTAATGGCTGTAGGTCACTTGATACCCCTTTGTTTACAATACAGTGATATGCCTGTGTCTTGTAAAGGTTCACCAGAGTGACTTACTGCTGTGGTACAAGGCCTAAAATAAAACTTGCACATGCCAGGCACCACATGATGCATAAAATATTCTAACAATATATTGCAAGACCTTGTCAGCACTAGGGAAAATGACTGTTCCAAGAAGTAAAGCTGACTGAAAGAAAACGTTCTTTTTGCCAAGCCAGACCCTTATGAAATACAGTAATTTGCAGAGCTGGAGGGACAAAGAGAGAAGTTTCTTTCTTTGGTCTGGTGAAGAAATGTCAACAGCATAAAAGAGAAGCCGACTTCTAGCTCAAATCTTCACATTATTTAATGACTTTTCTATTTCTCATTTTTAAGCAGCTGTGTGCTAAGAATCAGCTCAGCCTTTGAGGAACTTGACAAATATCTCATATCCACACACTGGAGTAGTACAGCTCCTTTGTGTGCAGTTGTGTCCTGAGCAGATTTTCATTCAGCTACCTTGCATTCACTGTCTTGCTCTAAACGGTATGAGTCAACTGCTTGAATGCCAGTGTGGAAGCAGTCATCGTTCTTCTACTGAAAAATACACTGAGGGGTCTTGCAAAATTAATCAGAAGAAAATCCTTCTGTGAATTGTTCTGAAAGTGGTGAAATGGGTACCCAAAAAAGCGCAATAATTGTAGCAGTTTCTAGCACAAGACTTTTAACGACACTGAGCAAGATTATGATGCTTCTTAACCTGAAATAGTCCAGCTAATACATGCAGCCTAGAAACGGATTTCTGTTGACTGATGAACTGTTTTAGTATGTGAAATATAACCACTCTTTCCTTTAAACGTATTTTGACAGATTAAATCTCTGACAATGAAGCCTTTTACTGCATATCCTTCTGGGTTTATCGTATTCCTGTTTGCCTTGCTGCAGAGGAGCCATGGACAATGCAAAGAAGCAGCTAAAAAATCGGAGATGAATTTTAGTGTAAAATATGATCTTCCTAACTTCATTGCAGAAACCCCAATTCAGAATGTAATTTTATACAATCATCACATTTATATTGGAGCAGTCAACAAGATTTACGTACTTAATGAAACTCTCCAGAACATTTCTATATACAAGACTGGGCCCGTTTTGGAGAATCCTGACTGTGTGCCGTGTGAAGACTGCAAAGATAAAGCAAATTTATCTAACAGCGTGTGGAAGGATAATGTCAACATGGCACTACTCTTAGAAACTTACTATGACGATCAGCTCATCAGCTGTGGTAGTGTGTCTGGAGGCGTTTGCCACCGTCACATCATTCATCCTGACAACCCTGCTGACATTGAAAGTGAAGTGCACTGCATGTATTCACCTGGGGTAGATGGAGAAGCAGATAATTGTCCTGACTGTGTTGTGAGCACTTTAGGAACCAAAGTTTTGGTCACCGAAAAGGACAGATTTGTCAACTTCTTTGTTGGAAATACTGTGACATCTGCATTTCAACCTCCTCATGTGCTGCATTCAATATCAGTTAGAAGGTTAAAAGAAACACAGGATGGATTTGAATTTCTGACAGATCAGTCTTATATAGATATCCTCCCTCAGTTCCGCGACTCATATCCCATTAGATATGTCCATGCCTTTGAAAATGATCACTTTGTCTATTTTCTGACCGTCCAGAGAGAATCACTTGACTCACAGTCTTTTCACACTAGAATTATCCGCTTCTGCACTTTAGATTCAGAGATGCGTTCTTACATGGAAATGCCTCTTGAATGTATTTTTACTGAAAAGCGGAGAAAAAGGTCCATCCGAAAGGAAGTATTCAACATTTTGCAAGCTGCCTACGTAAGCAAGCCAGGTGCAGCTCTAGCCCATGAAATGGGCCTTGGGTTGAACGATGATATTCTCTATGGTGTTTTTGCACAAAGCAAACCAGACTCTTCAGAACCAACCAACAGGTCTGCTGTCTGTGCCGTCTCTGTGCGAACCATCAACGAGTTCTTCAACAAGATTGTTGACAAGCAGAACATGAAATGTCTCCAGCACTTTTATGGGAAAGACAGTAAATACTGCCTGAACAGGGTAAGTGACAATGGATTTGTTATGTTTTGAGACTCATTCTCTCTTTGCCTGCTCCATTGCCAGGTCACTGTCTGCTCTGTTTCCGTTACAAAAGTCCTTGATTACTTAGCATTGTCAGTGATTCATCTCTGTAAGGATTAGTTCTTGTAAATTGAGTGCGAAAATCACTGAGGTCCTTCTGGTGCTAAAAAAGTGGAAATGGGGAAAAAATCCTTTTAAATAATAAAGGGCAAGTAATTATTTTTCTTGCAGACTGTGATGGAGATTAATGAAACATTTAGGCAGTAATTTCTTTTAATATTTTATATTAAATTCATTAACATTTGTATGAATGTGCACTGAGGAGCCCCCAGAAATATCACATATATTTTAAACTACATTAATGCTGAAACACTGCTCTCAGTTAAAAAAAAAAAAAAAAAAAAAAAAAGAGCTGGTTTGGAACATGCCATGAAGAGCCAGTAATGCACTTACTTATGTTTGGTATAGAAACAGTCCCACCAAAATCAGTTTTCTTAATGAAGGAAGTGTTTATGCAAAGCGTATCTGAATTAGGATACTGGTAGGCTCAGATGGGAGGGTTGCCTTTCTGTGCACTGTGTTCAGGTGGTTGCTGCTTCTGATTGAGAGAAGCACAGAAGTTACTTCTTCGCTTCTGGCCAGTGTCTGCTATCACCTCTTGTAAAGGAAATACAGAATCTGGGAACTGAGTGCCTGTAACATTTACTTTGGAAGGTGAAATGAGCTTTGAAGTTTACCTGCTTATGCAGTAGGGCCTTAAGTGTCCTCTCTTGGGAGCTTTCTTTTCTCAAAAGAAAGCTTGGAGGCAGCATGTTGTCCTCTGCCAGAGGGCCAGAGAACTGGAACTGTTATGATCTGGCTTTGCTGAGCATCACAAACCAAGATCAGGTCTCTGCCAGGACAGAATGACAGATCAACCTTCATTTAGAGATGGCTGGGATCTATCCTGTGTCAATGCTGAATGGCTTCAAGCAAGGGTGGGATGTGCAGGCCTTTGTGTTGCCAGTACCACCAAAGTTCTCCTCAGCTTGGCTTCCCAGCACAGGGCATCAGGATAGGGTGCTGGTTCCTGCCCCATTTGGAGATGGGAGCCTCTTGCATGAAAGAGAAGGGTTCCTTGTCACTGCCAAGGGTGAGATAGCGTGGTCTCAGGAGAAGCACCCATTACAGAGCTGCTGTGACATTTCCCTGATAGCAGTGATATTCTCAGAGGTTGGGTCTAACCCAGCCTGAGCATCATCACAGCAGCCTCAGTATTTGGGGGGTGACTACTTGTTGCAAGCGCCATGTGTTTCACACAGAAGTAAGCATTGCCAGTGGATGCTGATACAGCAACCACAACACACATACCATTTGATTCCCTGGGTTTTCTTTAGGGGAAAGGCAGTTTTCAGGAACTAAAAGGAAATTAGCAAACATTCAGCACAGTAACTTATTATCATCTTTCTTCATTGTGTTATTGTAATCCTAATTTTTCATTTCAATTCTTCTACGAGAGTGCTTTTTTTTTTTCCTCTTCCCTGGGGTATTTTACTTGTGAGCACCTGTCTTTAAAGCTTGTGGCCTTTAACTTAATCTCATTCTGTACTTACCTATATACCCATTTCATAAGGCAATTTTTTCATAGCAAAGTATACCATTGAAATATTGACAGAATAATTCACCACCTTTCACGTGCTTTTCTGGAGTCTGCTGCATTGCATATCAAAACCGAATGTCTTATATTGTAAACAGTTTATTACAGTTGCCCATTTTCAAATAATGTAATCAAAATTCTGACATCTCCTAGATTAAATTGATACAAGAGAAAATGCTTCTGTGATTTCTTCTGATTCCTTTAAATAGCTTGAAGGCTGTCAGAAATTTTTGTCCTGTTTGTCTTGACACTGAAATATCAAGACTGTCAAGTTTTGTCATTCCATTTCCTTCGTTTTTTTACAGAGGATTCATTAAGGTGCCAATAAAAAGTATCTTCTGAGGTTTTTGCAGGCCACAAAGGTTGGCAAGAATTTGCCCAGCATCATTCATACACCTTTTTTTTCTCGGGTGTGTAAAACAGGACTGCCAGGTTGGAAGGTGAAGGAAAGGAACGAGGAGACAGAAGAAGGAAAGCACATTATTCCTTATGTTTGCATCAGGAATGTCAAATCTGGTCTTGCTTGATTTTGCTGGAGATAAAATAATAAGAAAAAAGTCTCAAACCCCTTAACTCTTAGGCCTTTTTTTAATACAGTATAAAAATGTACATGAGGGAATAACCTATTTTCCCCCTTTTGTGAGTCACCTTCAACTTAAAAGAAAGCTGTGAGAGTTTGTCACAGTTTATTTTGGCAAAATTCAAAACCTGCTCTTTGTAATGTAGCCAAGATGATCTTTCTCTTTGATGTTGAGAGAATGAAACCACAGACCACTGATGCAAGTGAAAAGCACTGACCACTGTGAGATTAAGTCATAGAATGGTACAGCAGTGAATATAGTATACCACTAACTTCAACATTAAAAAGAAAAATGAGCCTTTAGCAATGTTTGCAAAGGAGTGCTATCTGATAATTTATAGTTTGATTGATGAAGGCCGTTTCATATTAACCAAAAAGTGTCCCACAAGACAGTTGTACATAATTTTGTTGGCCTTTGGGTAGTCCATCTTTTTGAGTGGCTGTCTCTCAGGACTGTTTAATCTGAGGCTGTTGAAGGTAGAATTAGACCACAATAAAAAAAAAATCTAAAACACTTCCTCAACTCATTCTTCTCAGATTTTATGCATTAAAAAAAAACAAAAATAATTTAACTCATCTTGATGTGGTTAACAAAACTTGTTACTTTTTAGCCTCATTTCCTAAAAGAATGCAGTTTATATTGTCAAGCTATTGTACACCTGTAATTCTGTTAGTTGTCCTGACAACCTCAGCAATAAGAAATCTTAAAGATGTGAATCCAGGTGTGCATTCAGAGACACATCCAATATATGCTCAGGCTATGGAAACTGATGAAGTTTAAGGAGCCCTTTTAGAAACATGAGAAGGGACCAAAGCAGGTATTGCTCATCCATAGGAAAAGTCTCTGTTAGAGCTTAGTTGGGCATGGCAAAGTCAGCCAACCACAAGATACAAATCCAGACACAAGGATGCTTTGATTATTCCAGTGCTCATGGAAAACTTTGTAAAATCTAAATAAAACATTTCCAGTTGGTTTTAAGTGAAATACCTATTAAGCCAAAGTGTGGGCTCACAGAAGCCAAGGCTAGGAAAAGTAAACCCAGTGATGTCAGTCAGATGAACTTCCTAATGTTTTCCTTCAGTGGAGAACTGGTCATCACTTCAGTGACAGCAAGGAGGAAGCAGAATTGGCTTTGAATAAGAAAAAAAAAAAAAGTTTGGATTCATAGTAAAGGGATTTTATTGGCTGAATCAGGGCAAAAATGTCTGAGAGGTAGATGAAGTGAAGGGATTTGAATCACTGTTCAGGAATTTCTTCATCCACAATGAAGAGAAAACTGGATGGAGGCTTTTAGCAGAATTTACTTGGTCACAGTTTAGTCATTATCCACCCTGGTATGGTGCTTCTCAAAGCAGAGGTGTACTTAGATGATGAGATAAATGCCACCTATGTAATTTGCAGATACAGTGCGGTAGTGTGCACCTTTATCATGGATTAAATGTGATTCTCCAGGTGAGGAAGATGAGTTTGGCTTAGCCTTGACAATTTCAATTACACAATTCAATTGTCATTAGTTAGATCCTGACCTTGTGGGCTTCGTTTAGGCTTTTTGCCTAATGTACTAAACTATTGTTAATGTACTAAACTATTCTTAATGTACTAAACTATTGTTAGTCTGCTTGTCCTCTGATACTTAACTTTAGTCACTATTTACTCCCATAGAGAGGCACATATAAAAATGAAATCCAAATTCAGGTCTGTTAAGATGCTGTAGCTTTGTTTCTTCCATAGATAAGTTTAAGAGAAAGGCTGAAGTACTCCATTCACCCTACAGGAAAAGAGAAACCACAAGCAGGCTTTTGCCACCATGTTCCCAACAAGTACCCTAGAGCAAGACAAACTGGTCACAACGGCTGTCATAGGGAAGTTGGAAGAATGTGAAATGAAAACAAGAGATCATGAAAACGAAAGATAAAGTGACACATGAAAACAAAAGATAAAGTGACAGTAAAATAAACACATGGGGATGCTTCTTTATTACCATTACACACATGATAGATGAGTAAAATTAGGTTATGCTTATATTGTAATGGAAGAAAATAACTGCTGCCTTCTA
Organism: Psilopogon haemacephalus; assembly: GCA_013396835.1. Classification (NCBI taxonomy): domain Eukaryota; kingdom Metazoa; phylum Chordata; class Aves; order Piciformes; family Megalaimidae; genus Psilopogon; species Psilopogon haemacephalus. The sequence goes on along the minus strand of VWZI01003587.1, from coordinate 512,774 downwards.
TCGGGAGACCGCAAAGGCACTTATTGATCTGTCATCCTAAGGGTATGTCTAGGAATATTTAATAAAATAAACACAGACAAATTACTCTTTTGAGGCCCTGTAACTGTAATATTCCACACTGTTTAGCTTAAATTTTTTTGGCAGGTTTAAAAATAACACTGCATCTCTATGACTAAGAAGGGTCAATGTGGCTTATTTAGATAATCATACAGTATGGATGAAATCTTTCTTGTATTTTGAGTAGAGTATGCCTGAATACTTTCCCTAAAATTCAGGCACCAGAATCCATCAGATTAATTCAGTCATTTATTCCTCTGGAAATGCTATATCAAATGGCATCCAGCATTCTGCCTGGGCATGAAGTCTGCTCCTATCAATACCAGTTCTGTACAAGCTTCTCCATAGTGTTCTGATGTCTCAGAAGATTAAATGAAGAGTGCCTAGGTGATGGGCATTGACATGCTTTACAACAAGCTTGAACCATAGTAGTAGGATTGGAGACTGCATCACCGTTCCTGTTGATGCTCACTGCCAAGCTGTATCCTGAAGGTCCCTGTTGTATAGTGCAAGGCAAGATGTGCTCACCGTGCAGACCTATTCTACCATTATGTGGCCATCTACTCACCTGGCCATGCAACACCTGACTGGGGCAGACAGCATAATGTGAGGGATTGCAGTAAGAGTCTGAACTCCAGTTAAGATGCACTGAAGGAGGCTTGAGTATGGGTATGCGTAAGGGTATAGATAAGGTATGAGTGTGTAGCAGGTATGGCATGCACATAGGTATGGGTATGGTTTTCTCAGGTTCAGCAGACATAAGTATAGAGGTAAGGCCTGGTCTGTCCCCAGGGACAGCCACATGGACACCATCACATGGGGAGTTCCCAAGAAAAATGTAAGGCAAGCCAGGGCAAAAAGCAGGTTGGGAAGTTTCTTTGCAAAGTACCACACCACCCTAAGTGACAGATCTCTCTGCAGACTCTTCTGAGCCTTGTGGAGGAGATTCAGGGCTCACTTGTTAGCCCTTGAATGCTGCAAAAACTAGGTTTCCTTCACCAGATGTCCTGTTAGGGGCCAGTCTCCATTTGCCTCTCAGTGCTGCTGCTTGGTGTTTTAGCATCTTCTTGATGAAAGCTGGATTTCTCTGTGAAAAAGTGGTATCTGTTAAACTACCATTTTCTGCAAAGGGCACTGCTTTATCAGCCAGACTTACTTATAATGTTCCATTTCCAGACTTTTTAATGCAATTCTTCTATTGAAGGCAGAGTTCCCTATTGGTTATTATTGTGGAAGAATGACTCTGCTGCTTTTCTCTGGAATTGTGCAGAAACTTTGGGTTTGGATTTGAGGGGTTTGGGGCGGGGGATTGTTTTTCACATGGATATCTGCTTATATGGTTTTACGTGTCAAAATTTCTTAAGGCACTTAAATAATCCTGAAGGCTAGAACTGGACAAAGATTAGTTTTCTTACCCTGCATAACCTTGACAATTCAAAAACCTTTACAGTCCCACAAAAAAAAAAAAAAAAAAAAAAAGATATCCAAAATGTAGACTATCAAGTATGTAACTTTAAGGACACTCACTAGAGATGTTTAATATTCAATCTAATCCTGTTTTCCTGAGTTCAGAACAAATTCTGAGTCTCCTGTGCCCCAGATTAAGTTCCTTTTCTAGTCTGCTGATGGCTATTCTGCAATTGGATTATGTCAGCGCCTTCTGAAACCCCTCCTTGGGTTTCTTTATAAACAATTTCGTGCTTCAGAGAAAGAAACTGATCCTGGAGTGCACTGCATGCAGATTTAAGTTCTGGATTCATCCCACTTGGCTTTGGTAGGTAGTTGATGCATCTAAGTAAGCAATGAATTTTCCTCAGGTTCTGGTGCCAAACAATGGAGAGACATAAATCCTGACAAAGCAGACATCTGTCTTTCAGCTAACTCAGCACCATCCTCAGCAGTTTCTCTACTTACTCCACTTGTTCTGACTCAGGACCACAGATTACCATCATTATTGCTCAGTAAAGCAATAGGTGGTTATTATCCAGGAGAGTGTGGTGTTACTTGAACTTTCTAGTAGCGTGTGGGTTTCTAATCTCAGACAGTTTTTGCTCAGTGGAAGTAGTCCTAGTTTTCAAACATACAAGTAAAACCAGAGTCAAAGCCCACGCTTAACTTAAAAAAAATACTGCAACGGAAGAAGATCCATGGCATAAAAGGTTCAGAAAGCAAGGGTAGGTCTATGGAGTGAGTGAAAACAATTAAGTGTTAGAGGATGAATGATCTATAGGGAACTGATAATGAGAGATTAATTTTCTTAAGACAGATGTTACCCTGTGTTTATGCACAGCCTATGGAAATTAGCCCAAATTCCATTATATTCTCCTACTTCCTGGACTCCTTTCTGTCTAACACTTCTCATGCACCACTGTTTTGACTAGTCGTGCAGTTGCTGTGCAAGATTATCTTGGAATAAGGCTCCACATTCAACATCATCTTAAGATAATTAGTCTACTCAGAATTCACAGCTTTTCTATTTCATCACAGCTTCCATGTTAATGAGAACTTCTATGAAAAATGCACCTGATGTATGCTACAAATATACAGCAAAACTGCTTTTATCAACACAACAGCTCCAATGCATTATTTTATTTCTTCAAAATGTGTAATTAGTCAACACCTGTCCTTTGATAATCCGTATACTGAGTTAAATGTTAAATTAATATAAGGGGAATCAGCAAAATACAAAGGTTACTTAGGTCCATTTTATCTGCTGAATCAATAGGATTTACTTAGTGCTAATGCACTAACCAGATTATGAGAACTAATGCAGCACTGTTCAATGACAAAAGCAAATAACTCTTTGAATGATCCTGACAATAGAATTTGTAATCATCTTAATTTGTATTAACTAATTACATTTAACATGGATGTCTTTTTACCTTTTACCTTAAGTGGGGCATTGGTACAGTAACTTCCTCCTCCCTCTCATTTCAGCAGTGAAGTAGATCAAATCAACAAGTATTTAGAGTATTACATAAAAAATTACATCAGTGGAGTCCTTCAAAAAGATTCTCTAGAGGTCATAAAATGTTGTGTAATCATTCCATTGACTTCAGTGAGTTCTAGATCAAGTCTCTGAAGCTGAAAGTGTAGCTTAGAGGTAATTGATCCATCAGTAATTCTCTCTAAATTGTTCCTTATTTTGCAACAAGTAGTATTTTGAACTGTTGGTTTCCTTTACCTTAGACTTTGTCCAGGCAGAAACAACATATCGTAATGGCTGCAGTGTAGTTAGAATTTCCTGTATCCATCTTAAGGGGCTGTTTCTAGTTGTTTGGGTCTTTTTTTTTTAAGTCTTCTGCTTTGCATTTGAGATTTGAACATACTTCTGTATTTAAAAAAAAAAAAAAAATTACTTACCTTCAAACACATGAGGAATGCTGTGAAGAAGAGGAAGAACAAAGAGGGAAACTATTTTTGTTTGAAACAAAAAGAGGAAAAAACTCTTTACTTTTTAGAGTAAAGCTTGGATGGCTCAGCGGGAGTTCTTAGAAAGGACCCAGTCCCATGCCCCAGTGTTCAGTGCTATATGAATGCTGCACTGAGTTCACAATACCTACACCCTCAAACCCATCAAGAGGAAAACAAAAGCACAGTGGATCTGCTTCTGTGGGAATTGTTAAGCATGTAAATTTGTGTCCACTGGCAAAGTTGAGCTGTTCCATTTATTATTCATTTTCCCCTTACTTAGGATTACAAGAAGTTCTTGGTGATGATGACTGCTGCTACTGTGCAGAAATCTGTTTTACAGAGCACATAGCATTTTGAATACTGTGTTTTCAAATACTTCTATCTTGTGATGTGACTTCTGAGTGATTTATGCTCCACTTCTCAAGAACATGGAGTTCTCGGGAAGAACAAACTGTTTGACAAAACAGAGCTCAAAGAAGAAAGAGAAATTCAGCATATCTAGTACCTATCACTAACACATTAACAAGAAAATTAGCTGTCTTTGCTGTGAGAGCAGCGGGTGGGGTGTACACTGCATATCTTCAGCAGACTGCTCTAAGTCTGGCTTCCATGCAGTCCCTGCTGCAAATTCTAGCCGTCCATTTGGGATACCTCTTTCTGAGGACTTTGGTCATTTGTCATTTGGTGCTGATTAAGAATACTATTCATGTGCATTTGGCCTGATATTGAAGAGTACATATATCTAGTGATGTATGGCAAATACTGTTTAGTTACCTGCATCTGTTTCTCTTAGAAATGCAAAAGAAAGTTTTGGCAACTCACACTGCAGCAACACTGCTTCAGAGGGTGAGAAGTCTTCACTGTGGACTTGGAGTTGATCATGTCAAAAGCCAATATCTGACATGGAAAGAATTTCTGTCTCTCATTTTTCTCAGTTCTGGCTGTTTTCTATTCTGTCTATGTACAGAGATGGAGCTTGTTCATGACAGATTATTTTTTGCTCATTTTCTTCCAAAAAATACATATGCCCATATGTTCTCCATGTATTGTCATCAAATGTGCTCACTACTGTAAAGAATTCAGACAGTTGTGTATTGTGAGAACAATAAATGTGTCTATGAATTTTTAGAGATGATTGTAGTGAACTTTTTACCATTTCACAAACTTCCTGCTTTAGGAAAAAAAATACTTTGCAATAGCATAGCATAAAGCTATTTATGTATACCTCTTCTCCTCCACTTCTCACTATGCTTTATTTACACTGACCAGCTATGGATTGAAAGCATGTGGGAAAGGAGGAGGGAAACATTTCCTTTGCCAAGGCAACTAACAGAAGAAGGCATAAAGTGAACAGTCTGTAAATTTGCCAGAAGCCTAAAAGTTTGCCTTGGCTATTTTTCTTCTCATTTTGTCAAAGAACTGTGAGTATAAGGATCTTAGCAGTCATCTCTGACTGATTCCAGAATTAAAGGGACCTGTATATGACAGCCAGAAAGATATGTAAAGTTTATGAAATTTAAGAAGTAATTCATTTCAAAGATAGACCAAATCTATAATGTCCTCCTTTGCTTTTATTTCCATGAGAATAGGAAACAGCACAGGATCTAACTCCTGCCTTCTAACAGACCTTCACCAGGATAATGCTCAAATCATTCATCCTTTTCAGGGAACATTGTGGCTTCATTGAGTTACTTGGGCCAGAATTTACCTCCTTGTATTTCACATGGTGAAAAACAGCCATCAAATGTGCTTCTTGTTTGAAAAGAAATACTGCAAACTGCTGAGAAAAAAAAAAAATCAAATGTATTACAGAAGAGCAAAACTGTGTTGTCTATAAATATACAAGAAAATTGAGAGAGGAAAATCTGATAAGGTTCTTCTGTGTCCCTCACAGTTACCATTCCTGTTCATAGTCTGACGGTTGTGTAAGTTCTTCACTATTATGCACTTCATTCCAGTAGGATACAGTCCTGAGAACTGTAGGTTTATTATTATTCAGCTGTGTTCACTGACTTCCAAAACAGAAGAGATAAACTACTCATACGCTCTCTTTTAATTGTCTGTGGAATTAATTTGTTATGTAGAATCATCTATTCATTCACTCTGCAGCAATCTCTCTGAAAAAGGATGTTTGCCACTTACAGATATCGGGATCCAGCTTATTTAGCAGTAGGTCGTTTCCCCTTGCTCCTTGTTATGCCATAGAAATGTTCAAAAAAGAAACACTATCAGCACTGTGGGTGTCCACTTCCCTTGAGAGAGATTCCAAGAATCTATAGCAGAAAATAAAAGTTGTTATTTAGGAATTTGATTCCTGACAGTCAACAAGTTAAAAATTGTATAAATAAAGGGGTAGGAAATAACTCCTGCTTGTTTCTGCTTTCATTCAAGTTCTTCATAACTGTGATACTTTAAAAACAACGCTAGGAAATTTTACCTAGTTACTTTCAGACCTTGTCTTCAATTTGTCAAATCAAATTTTAATTTTAGTAATGTCCTCCAAAGTGTTCACAAGACAATATGAGATGTTCTGTGTCATTAAGTCATTAATTTCTAGTTTATTCAATACATTAAACATAATATCAAGACATTAGGCATAATATCACTTTCTAATTGAGTACTTAACTAAGAACAAAATGTTTTGGCCAGCTCTAGAAGGATGAGCTTGGAGGAGATGGTAGGTGAGATCAGGGAGCAGAACAGCTCCCCTGTAATCCAGGAGGAAGCAGTTAGGGACCTGCTGAACCTCTTGGATCCTCACAAGTTTATGGGACCAGATGAGGTCCATTCTAGGGTGATGAGAGAGCTGGCAGGTGAGCTGACAAGCCACTCTCCATTATTTATTAACAGTCCTGGCTCACTGGAGAGGTCCCTGAAGACTGGAAGCTGGCCGATGTGGTGCCCATCCACAAAAAGGGTTGGTAGGAGGACCCAGAAAATTACAGACTTGTCAGCCTGACCTCAGTGCCATGCAAGATAATGGAAGAGATCATCCTGAGTGCAATCACAGGGTATCTACGGGATGGCCAAGAGATCAGACCCAGCCAGCATGGATTTAGGAGGGACAGGTCCTGCTTGACCAAGCTGATCTCTTTTTATGACCAAGTGATGCCTGGTGGACATGGGGAAGGCTGTAGATGTAGTCTACCTGGACTTCAGCAAGGCCTTTGACACTGTCTGCTATAGCAAACTCCTGGCCAAGCTGGCAGCCCATGGCTTGGACAGGGGAACTCTGTGCTGGGTTAAGAACTGGCTGGAGGGCCTGGGCCAAGAGATTGGTGGTGAATGTTGCCACATCCAGCTGGCAGCTGACACTAGTGGTGTGCCCCAGGGATCAGTGCTGGGCACAGTCCTGTTTAATATCTTCACTGATGATCTGGAGGAGGGGACTGAGTCCAGCATCAGTGAGTTTGCAGACAACACCAAGTTGGGAGCATGCATTTATCTGTTAGAGGGTAGGAGGGCCCTGCAGAGGGACCTGAACAGGCTGGATGTGTGGACAGAGGCCAATGGGATGAGTTTTAACAAGTCCAAGTGCCAGGTTCTGCACTTTGGCCACAACAACCCCAGGCAGTGCTACAGGCTGGGGACAGAGTGGCTGGAGAGCAGCCGGGCAGAGAAGGACCTGGGGGTGCTGGTTGACAGGTAGCTGAACATGAGCCGGCAGTGTGCCCAGGTGGCCAAGAAGGCCAATGGCATCCTGGCCTGTATCAGGAATAGTGTGACCAGCAGGACCAGGGAAGTCATTCTGCCCCTGTACTCAACACTGTTTAGGCCACACTTTGAGTGCTGTGTCAAGTTCTGGGCCACTCAGTTTGAGAAAGATGTTGAGGTGCTTGAATGTGTCCAGAGAAGGGCAACAAGGCTGGTGAGGGACTGGAGCACAGCCCTACAAGGAGCAGCTGAGGGAGCTGGGGTTGTTCAGCCTGGAGAAGAGGAGGCTCAAAGGAGACCTTACTGCTCTCTACAACTACCTGAAAGGAGGTTATAGACAGGCAGGGATTGGTCTCTTCTCCCAGGCAACCAGTGGCAGAGCATGAGGACATAGAATCAGACTGCACCAGGGGAAGTTTAGGCCAGATGTTAGGAAGAAGTTCTTCACAGAGTTTGCCGTTGGAAAGGGCTGTCCAGGAAGGTGCTGGAGTCACCATCCCTGGAGGTGTTTAAGAGGAGGCTGGATTGAGAGGAGACCTAGTGCTGTGGTTTAGTTAGTTGGAAGGGTTAGGTGGGCTCATTAATCATGCTTTCAACTAGAAGAGGAGGAGGGAGAGAGACAGGCTTACTATAAGCAAGCCTGAGACAATTGTGGGGCAATGTGTCAGCTCCACTGCTAGGTCAGGGGAGGTAGATAACAATGAGTCATGTGTTGGAGAGGATGCAAGGGATGGCACACCAGGGTGGAAGGCTAATAAGAGCCTTCAGCCTGTTACCTTGAAGCATGCCGGGGTGTGGTGGTTTAAGCAGTTACCTGCCCCCCCACCTTTTCATATACCCTGGCTAGGACTCAGAAACACTGGAAGTTGATAAATGAAGCTTTATATTTACAGCTTTGCACAATATACAAGCAGATATTTACAAGGTATAGCAGATATTTACAGATACATACAATGAAAAGGTAATACAGACACACCACAGCCCTCCCAGAGACCAAAATCCCCAAGAGGGGTAACCAACCACCCCTACCACCTCTCCCCCCTTCTCCAATCTTATCTCACCACCTGTTGATGCTGAAGATAGGCGGAGGTAGATCAGCCAGGGGGATTAGGAGTAGGAAAGAAGTTAGCAGTATTACTGAGAATTAGCTACCAAGGCAGAGACAGAAGAGACCATGCAAAAAGTAGCCGCAGCCAGAGCAGTCAGAAACCGTCTGAAATCTAATGTTTGGGGTACAATACTTAAAAACAATTTTTTTCTTTCTCAGTAAAGGTCTGGGTGAAGTGACATACTGTGTTTTCCTCTCTCAGCCAATAGTCTAATTTCTCACTCAAATTCTCCAGTTAGCTCAAACCAGCACATCAGGACACACAAGAACTCTTAAAGTCTTACAGAGATGGACTACAGAGATCAGGTAATAAGGAATCAGCACACACAGAGATTACTGCTAGGTTGGTGGCCATGGAAGTGTCTGGGAATGGTCAGACTGCAAGAGTGAAAGCAAATAGATTAACTCCCTTCCTGAAATGCTTATATACCAATGCACAGAACATGGGGAATAAGCAGGACAAGCTGGAGATCTGTTAGGCTGAATAACTATGAGATAATTGCCATCACTGAGACATGGTGAGACACCTCCCCCACCTGGAATGTTGGAATGTTGTCATGGATGTCTCTGTACTGTTCAGGAAGGAGAGACCAGCAAGACAAGGTGCAAGAGCAACTGAAATGTGCTGAGTTCTATCCAAGGTGCAGGGGGGAGGGTGGGAGNGGGGGGTGGGAAGAACAGGTTGAAAGCTTGTGGGTAAGAACTAAGGGATGTGGGAAAGGAGGTGACATTGTTGTAGGCATCTACTATAGACCACCAAACCAAGAGGAAGATGCTGATGAGGCCTTCTACAGACAACTGGAGATAGCCTCTAGAGCTAACTCCTTGGTACTCCATGGGTGACTTTAGACACCCTGATACTTGCTGGGAAGCTCACCCAGGCAGGCACAGTCGGTCCAAACGACTCTTGCAGTGTATCAATGATAACTTCTTGATGCAGGTAGTGGAGGAACCAACAAGGAGAGGCAGTTATACAAGGCTGGACCTTGTATTAACTAATAAAGAGGGACTGGTTGAAGACATTAAGGTCAGGCCTTGGGGACAGTGATCATGACATGGTGGAGTTTAGTATGCTACCAAGGGAAAATTATGCTTGACTAACCTGATAGCATTCTATGAGGACATAACTGAATGGGTAGATTCAGGGAGACCAGTGGATATAGTCTACCTTGACCTTAGCCAGGCCTTTGACAACATCTCCCATGACATTCTAGTGAGCAAGCTAGGGAAGTCTGAGATGGAAGAGCAGGCAGTGAGGTACATTAGGAACTGGTTACAAGATAGAGTTCAAAGAGTGGTGATCAATGGTGCCAAGTCGAGCTGGGGAGCTGTAATAACTAGTGTAGTCCTCCAGGGATCAGTGCTGGGTCTGGTGCTTTTCAACAACTTCAGTAACGACACTGATGAGGGGACAGACAGACAGAGTCTGCTCAGCAGATTTGCTAATGACACCAAACTGTGAGGCTTGGCTGATAGAGCTGAAGGCTGCGCATCCATCCAGAGAGACTTGGACAGACTGGAGAGGTGGGCACAGAGGAACCAAATGAGGTTCAACAAGGACAAGTGCAGACTCTTGCATCTGGGGATGACTAGTAAACTGCACCAGTACAGGTTGGGAGGTGATCTGCTGGAGAGCAGCCCTGTGGAGAGGGACCTGGGAGTCCTGGTGGATTAACAAGTTGTCCATAGGACAGCAATGTGCCCTTGTGGCCAAGAAGGCCAATGGGATCCTGGGGAAGGCTGTGTCCAGCAGATCAAGAGAGGTTCTCCTCCCTCTCTACTCTGCCCTGGTGAGACCTCATCTTGAGTACCACGTTCAGTTTGGGGCTCCCCAGTTTAAGAGGGACAGGGATCTGCTGGAGAGGGCTCAGCAGAGGGCTCTGAGGATGATTAGGGGACTGGAGCACATGCCTTATGAGCAGAGGCTGAGGGACCTGGGGATTTTTAGTCTGGGGAAGAGTGAGAGGGCATTTAATAAATGTTTATAATAAATATCTGAGGGCTGGGTGTCAGGAGAGTGGGGACAGGCAGTTCTCACTTGCTATCTGTGATAGGACAAGGAGCAATGGATGGAAGCTGCAGCACAGGAGGTTCAGCCTCAATACAAGGGGGAACTTCTTTACTGTAAGGGTCCCAGAGCACTGGAACAGGCTCCCCAGAGAGGTTGTGGGGTTTCCTTGTGTGGAGACTTTCAAGGCCTGTCTGGATGTTACTCTGTGACCTGAGCTAGATTGTATGGTCCTGCTCTGGCAAGAGGGTTGGACTCGATGATCTCTTTGGGTCCCTTCCAACACCTGACATCCTGTAATCCTGTGATTCTGTGATAGGTTGGACTCAATCATCTCAAAGGTCTTTTCCAACCTGGTTAATTCTGTGATTCTGTGATTCTGAGTGTTTCACCAAACCACATTAGCTGCAAATAACAGAAAACCTGACAAAGAGTCTTTGGTTAAATTTTTATTATCTTTTTTTTCCCTGGATTTAGTGTTCAGAATAGAGACTAGACTGTGATTTGTTCTGACACTGACCTAACTGGGTATTTTTGTGAGATTTTCATTAGTGGCTTTAAGATTTCTTCCATGCTTTTTAGTTTTGGCTTCATATGCGTAATACTGTCCGAAACTCTTTTATGCTCACTGAATATGGTATGTAAATCATCAGTTAACTACCAAACAGCAGCAGCTCCTGATAACCCTGAGGCTTTTTAGTGGACCAGTGCAGAGTAAATTCTGAAACATCACAACTTCTATGAACAAATAAGATAGCATTCGTTATCTCCTACCCCTCTGGACATAGCTGAAAGGCAGGGCTTGCCCATGCCTCATTGCATTCCAGTGGCATACCTACACCAGCTTCACAAAGCCCTCACTGTGAATCACAAGCAGTTGGCACCTCTTGCCCTGTAAGAGAGGTGATACAGCCCAACCCAAGCACTTACCCGGGCTCTAATCATCATTTCAATAGTTGCAGGATTTGTCACTGGAACTTGGCAGGATATCCAGAGTGCATCATCTGACATCAGTTATTTTTCCACACTGACAGCCAAATGGATACTTCCGTGTATACTGAAAGAGAGAGAGAGAGGGAGGGAGGGGGAGATTCAGTCTTCAAAGAGTTAATATAAAGAAGCTTCTTTGCTGAAGTTTTCCATGTTACCAGTCTTCCTTTAGCTTTCTAAGTAGCCTTTTAATCTCTGTGTTTCTACTCAGAGATCAAAGTCTTAAATGGCTAACCTGACATTGTGGTTAATCCATGAAGCACCAGGTTTTGTTAAGACAGCCATATGTGGAACAATCTGCAGGTTCTTGGGCAGATACCCAAAATTACAACATCTCTGAGGAAGGCTGAACCAACTTTGTGGCTGAGCTGACTTGGGGGAAGCTAGAAGAGGTGTCAGGACAAGCAAGAAAATCTAGCCACTTGTTGAAAAGAGCTTGGACAGGGTTTCAGGAGGCATGTATAGATGTTCAAATTGTGTTGAGATGGTTGCATAGAAGGAAGTACTTTTTTAAGGTTACCACAAAAACATCTCTCCCCAAATTCACTTGCTTATGGGAAAAAAAAAAAAAGAAAAGGAGCTATAGCAAAGAACAAAGATTGTGAGTTGGGGGAGGGTGAATTCAGAAATCTGCCTTATTTCAAAGGGCATGAAAACTGTACATCTTTCTGCACTTGAACATTTCATACTCATTGTATGAGTAATCTTTGCACAGATGTTTCAGAAAGGCTTTTAGACTGGATAGGATATGAGCATAAAAGAGTTAAGCTTGTTTGGTGCCCCAAAGACAGGGAAGCCAAATTTGGTGGTTGGTGATTTAACACAGTCAAGTACAGGGTTAAAAAGTGTTTAAAGTGTATTCAGTATTTCTAGTGCAAAGTATTAGTTCAGTTCTTGCCAAGCAAAACATAGCATACATTAACAGTTAATACCAAAACTAGTACAGCAAACATTTTAGCACATGGATGTCCAAACTGTTAAGTCACTGCTGTCTAAGATCTGATCTAGGAATCCTCTTTCTGTATGGTTAAGGCATAGTGGTTTCAGTTACTCTTGTTTGATCTTATTCAGATTTTTACCTAAATAATGTAGTAAATCGACAGGGCACCTGGAGAAAATCTGGCAGCCGTGCTGACTGCAGCTCCTAGGAGTCATGAAAACTTACTCGCTAGTGGTGTTGCTGTGCACATTTCAGAAGCACTGCAATTCAGTAGCAAAGGATTCACCTACTGGGTTGAACATTTTATTAGCAGTGTCAGTGCCTAGGGTTTTTTTCCCCAGAATTCACCAGAGGTGAACCAGCAAGAAATTCTTGGTTTGTTGCTTATTTTCTCATAGTACTTTGAAGGAAAAACATCTTAATCTAGAAACCAAAATTTTATTCCTGCATATTATTTAAGGATATGATACGGATCTATTGAATTTAGTGGAATGACTCCAACTGTCTTTAAAAGGTTTAATACAAGCTTTTAAAAACTGTATTTTTAGGCATGTTTGTAAGAACAACAAATCAATTTAAAAAATTAGGAAAAATGAAGCTGTCTATTGATTCCTCATAATTTCCCTGCGTGTTTATTCAGTAGGTCAAAGCAGGAACATGCTAAACGAATCCCAAATTTAAATGGGTTTGAGATCTTTTAGGAGGTTCCCAGTTGTTTTCTGTATGATCTCACCAAAGCAGATGATGTAGTATCGATAGTAATGGAATTATCAGTTAATAGATTACTATTGAATTGTCAGGACAGCAGGTTATATTCTTCTCAAGAGATAACTTAAAGAGCATTATTGAAGGATTTTTTTCCAATGAAAATTAAAAACATGTAATCTCTATTCCCAAACTGAAAGTCCTGCAAATGCAGCAACTACTATAGTACACTCAAGACACAGAAATTGGACAAACCAGTGCACGAACCAGAGATGATCAATACAAGAGCCAAAGTAATTATAAAAAGATGACTTCCCCATAGTTTCATTTGAATATACAATCAGAAACATGCTTTTCCTAGTTTATCTTCTTTTACTCTTTCTCCATCTTTTTCTCCCCTTTTTTGTCCTTTCACTGAATAAAGACAGTGAAAAGAGAATAAAAAGAGGAAACGACAGAAAATTATAATTTTCATGCAAAAAGAAAAATTAAAAAGCAACATTTTAAGACTTTTTTTCCTAGGGAAAGCTCTTTAGTCAGAGAATTCTGAGAAATTATGGAAATCACTAAGAGCAAGGATACCTTGATCTATGTGCTTATATACATACCATCTGGTTAAGCAAAGACTCACTGCCTTATTCCCAACGGACAGGATAAAGAAAAGTTAAAAGAAATACTTCCATAACATTAAGAAGTCATTGCCTTCCTCATGGAACAGCATAACTGATGAAGCAATTAAGTTTGAAAGATTTCAAAATACTTTTGGTTAAATGCATTTGTGTTAAATGACTTCACTCTGACAGAGATCTATTCCTACTCATAAAGACAGTACTCATCTGTACTTCATTTTCAAACAGGCTTTTTCAAGAAATGCTTCATACTGCAGAGCACAAGACGATGAATATCGCTTGGAAGTTACAACTCCTTTGCAGAGGGTTGACTTGTTCATGGGCCAGTTCAACAGTGTCCTGTTAACTTCAATATCTGTCTTCACCAAAGGGAATCTCACTGTTGCTAATCTGGGAACTTCGGAGGGCCACTTCATGCAGGTAAATATTACTATGACACCTTGACAATATAAAAAGCTATACTAGATTTTATGGGGATGGTGAAAAGTAAGGAGCAATATTCCCCCGGTTTAACAGGGCATTAAAAGATTGGAATTGCTGCATAAAATAGAGCTGCTGGAATATAAACAAAGTGCCTAACACAGTTTTCAGCATCTTAAGTGTTTACATGGGATTTGTGGTTTGGAGCAACCGTTTTGAAGCAAATGCTGCCACGATCTCCACTTAGTCCAGCTGGCTCAGTTCACAGAGTAGTTTTGTTCCATACAAGCTAGATTTCTTTCAAAGGAAACTAAACTGGAAGCTCTGTCTTGGATATACATCAAATATACTCCAAACCCAGAAAGGTTCAAATGCACACTTCATATGGTCATTTGGTCTAGAGGATGAGTTTAAACCTAGTTCAATACAGAATGCCAAGACATAATGTAGAAGCAGGAGTCTCAGCATTGGTTGTTTCTATACACTGATCCACTCCTCTGGCACTAAATTTCTTGCTAATGTACCCATAGCCTGTGAGTCACATCTGCAGAATTGAGATTACCTCCTCCACAACCTACTTTCAAGTTTCTCTGAGTTCATCTGAGATTTTTGGGCTGTTGCTCATTCCCATCTTGCTGTTCTTTTGGACAGAAATTCTTCTATAATAAGTGGAAGTCTGAGAAGTCCACTGAGCACAAAACTAATCTAGACAGGTAGATTATAGTGCATGACTTCTTTATAGATGGGTAATGAAACAAATTTAACCCACAGAGCCAACAAACTTTTAAAAGTTTTCATTCAAAACCAAAAATCAGAAGACAGAAGTACTTTGAAAGCAGTGTATTTGCTCATCTTATGTCAATCTCTGTCATCATGCAATGATGACCTTGGTGAGCTTGGCTTCTTCATCTGCCAGAGTCCAGCCTGGATGTGCATCTCTGCCTTGGTCCCTCTTACAGCCAAGGAACTTTTGCTCTACCAGTATTATTTATCTCACAGTGGTTTTCCTGAAGAATTGACATTCTTTGACCCTTCTTGCTCTGTAGGCTGCAGAGAGTCATCAAAGCTAGTAGTATTGTACCCCAGCCATCACTGATGAAACTTCATGACAAGGCTATCAGCTGCTGTGCCCTTCCAGTTCTCCCATTTCCCACTATCTTCCATTAGATAATACTCAGTCACATGTACTTTTTTCTTGAAAGCAAGCCTTACCTTTCTTTTCTCTCTCTTTCCCTCATTCTCTGTCTGTACCACATGAAGTAAGTAGGCTTACATCTTGTCTCCAGTATATAGAACCTTTTTGGAAAGGAAATCCTATAGCTCTACTTCTGTCTTCTGCACAGACTGAACACAGAACCTGCCCCATAACACAAAATCCATAATGCTTCTATGGGGATGGAGGTCAAAGTGATTTACCAAAATCTTTTCCCCTAAATGAAGGGAAATTATTAAAATATTCAAGGATAACCTTGCCAGTTTTACCTGAACTTCCCATGATGACCTCGCTAACTTTAAGCATCAGTTAGTCTGCAGGAAAGGCAAATGCTAAGACCTACACACTGAACCCAGAACTAACCTCCACCCTGTCCATAAATGTATTCATTGGTTCACACAGCAAACATGAGCAATTTATTTAACCTTCCTAAATCCATTTCCTAATCTACAAAATACAGTTAATAACAACTACTGTCTTACTTGCATCATTTGTTCTAGGCTGTCACAAAGCTTTTAGGGATGTTTAGTGGAAAGTGCAAGGCAGCATTATTTTTATTTGTAACATTATTTAAATTATTTATTCAACTCCTGCACACACTACATTCAAACATCTGCCCAACTCAAGGAACAATTAAAATATTTCCAGAATACATTTCCCATTCCAGATTCAGCTACAGATCAAAAGAAAGGCTATTGTGTACACAGCACATTGCCATTAGCAGAAATATTCTCATCATTGAATTAGATGGGCTGGAGCTACAGGGGAAGTCAGGACTGGGCTTATATTGTAATAAGTAGGAGCTTGCTCTTTGAGGATTTCATGCAACCAGCAGAGGAATAAGCATATTGACTATATTTAATGATGCTACCTCCAAATAAAAAGGTTCTTATTTGTTTTGCCTTTAAATGATCTTTGAAAGGATACTGGGTCCATTGGATAGAGCAGACACAGCTTTTTGCAGGATTTAATGTTCACTTACATTTAAAAGTTTTTATCTTTTTTTTTTTTTCAGTAGTAGTTATCTAGGAAGTGCTTTCAAATGTTCATTAGCAAATGCCCAAGTAAAGCATCTTTGCAGTGTTTCTATGGAAATATAGCTATTAACTGCAATGAGATGGAGATCATTAAAAACCAAGCTATTAAATGACCATTACTGAAGTAAAATGGGTTAAAAACAAATCAGGATAATCTAATGACTTAATTTATCAAAAAGATGTCCCCTGACACTTGCCCACATTTTTTAGCAAATAAATGCAGTTATATTCTTTGTTTTTTCATTCACAAATCTACTGGAACATATTGCAAAGAATCCTGTTTTTCACTTAATACACATCCCACTTCTACAGAGTCATTTGCACTCGTATTTTTAGCTCTTTGTACATGCAAACATTGAATTTTCCTGTGTAACCTGTCGCTATTCAGAGTTGACTGTATCCTTTCAGATACAGGTGTGCTTTCAGAGAAAATCATTTGCGAAATTCTAGCGAATGGGGAACCTGTTTTACAACTGATGATCTTGTATTAGTGTCTTGTGAACATATTTCCATGCCAGCAATCTAAAAGCAAAAGAAAAAATTACTCACATATAGGTTTCTAAAATTAGAAAATCATCTCAGTTCTTCCAGTGAATCCAGTTCATCATGTATCCTCTTTGAAATACCAAACCTTACCATATTTAGACAATTTAGTTTTGTGACATCAATTTCAGCACTAGCAGACATCCATGAGATTAAAAGAAATAGCAGTACAATACCTCTGTGCCTGATAACTGCACCTTGAAGCACCCAAATATGAAACAGCTTGGTGAAAGTAATGAACATTTAATTCACAGTTTTGGTGTATTAATTCCTTAATTGCTAGGAAAAACTGGGGGAGGGAGGGTGAGAGGAAGGTAAGGTGGAGGAAAGATGTTGAAAATGTGGTGAACATGTCACGTAAATTGAATCAAAGCTCCAAGCCTATGCTGTGGAAGCCTACTGACACTCAGCCTGAGAGACATTTATTTGAAAATGCTTCTCATATTCTCCCATTATACTTGCTTATGCTTGATCAGTAGCCAATCACTTGATTCTCCTTCCTTTTTCCTTTCCTTTTTCTTGCCATACTTCTGTCTCCTTTTGCATTTCATCTGCTCATCAGTTTCTGTCTTCCTACTGCCCCATCATCTCTATTTCCCTCTCCATCCATTTCTCTCTCTTCACCCAATGACTAGAGCACAGCATTGCTGCAAAAGTCAACAGGTTTAATGTGTAGTTTCTGAGAACAAAGTTTTTACTTCCATAGATGATGGCTAACTGATTCTGGGGATTTGATGTATTTTAACAATGAGTAGTCCCTGGTTTTTTTGCTGATTCCACTGAAGCTTTTGACATTTCCCATCAAAACCATGCTAATGACCCAATTCAGGATATAGCCTGTACTTTGCTTACTTTAAAAAAGCTGTCTGAGGATTCAATAATATGCAGAATGAAAAAAGCAGGTATGTTTTATTCAACCAACAAATAGTCACCTGTTGTTTTCTGCTTGTACTTTTAGTTTGATTCACTTGAACAGCTCTGGGAAACACTAACGTTGGAAAGGAAATACAGCCTTCTTCACTAAATGTTTATTCTATTTCAGCCAAAATATAAAACTAAAATAAAATCTGTTCGGATGCCCCAAATATAGAAGATTCATGAGTCCTTTTAAGGAGGATAATTGGGGCCAGAAGGTGAATTCCAAAGCTCCCCTGGAAAGTAATTGCAGCCCACTGACATACTGAGCATGTTTTGGCTCCATCAGAAATGTTAAATCTGTATTTGGCGCTGAATAGATTTGAGTTTGTAATTTACCAAATATTGTGGAGTTTCTGTTACAAAACAGAGCAGTAATAATTTTTCTAAGACAGCTGACATGCGTGAGACGGAAAAGAAAAATGGTTTTACTTCCTTCCTAAGCTGGAGCCTGACAACAAGCTTTTTTCCCCTGCTATTTTATTTTCTGTGGAGAAGTTGCAGCTGTTTCAGCCTTTCTTATTGTATTCGTTTTCAGAGTGTGACTGGGAACATGGGCTGAAACTACAGCTGTTGGGTGCAAAGTGAATCAGGTATTTCACAGTGGTTATTTGATTAGAAAACAGCACCCAGTCACACTGCTGTGGCTGAGGAATCAGATTTTCAGCTGGTGTAAAGCAGCCTTACTCTGCTCAAGCCAAAGGAGCTATGTTGAAAATACATCTTAAAACTGGAAAAGATGCTTTCATTACCAGCTGGTATTTTGGTGAAATTATAGTTTATCTAAAAACACCCACAAAACTATGATATATTAAGAGAAAATATATTTTATTTTTGCTCACTTCTAAGGTGATTTATTTATTTACTTATTTATTTATTAGCTGCCTGGAGCTTGGTATTGTTTCAGAGAGTCACTTTCAAGTGAGGAAAAGAGCAAAGTTCTTCAGTAAGGGGAAATCTTTCTGATAACTGGGGAAAGTGGGATGTGGGAAAATTTTACAAGATTTATGCTGAAAAGCTTGCATTTGATCCAGCCTTAATAATAAAGATGAGACCAATGCACTTGGCATATGCAGAAGGTGGGGTTTGGGATAAAAGGCTGTGTTTGTAACCAGAATACTCTCCCTTTAAGTGCTCCCTACACTTAAAGCTGGCCTCACCAAGGTAAAGCCCAAGCAACTACACTGCTTGTTGGTGACTTTCTTGAGGAAGAGAGTGATAGAGGCATTTTCACTGTGCCTTTTCCTATGGGCAACCACTCTCTTTAAATGCAAATTTGACAGCAGGGCCATCTTACCAGTTTGACTATACCAGTGAAAGGCAGTGCACTGTAAGGCAGCTCACTCTGTGCGGAGTGAGTAGCTCCCCCACATACCTTCTGATCTTCACAGTGCAGTAAGGACTGTTGCTTCTAGAGGTAAGGAAAGGATCTTTGCAGGGGTATATATACACCCTGAGATACAGTCAGCTACATGTTGGCTGCAGTCCTGTCTGATCCAGCTGGACAAGATCCAGCTCTAGCTAAGAAGCCAAGTGTAAGCAAAACATGGTCATGCACTGTCATGTCTGAACAGATTCTGGACGGATGACTTCGAGCACAAGAGCCAAAGCATGATGGCACAGATAGGCCTCAATAGAATAGGCCACTCATCTTCCTCAGGGCCTCACTGCTTATGTAGATACAGAACAATAGAGAAAAATCATAAACCTAATTTTAGGGACCCATTGTATCCTAGTGCTTTTATCCAATATTACAGTATTTTTAACCAGAATTTTAGATAAAAAGATTATGTGGGGTTAGAACAATGGGTCAAGAAACTGTTTCCTATCTCTGTTAGGAGCTAAGATAGATAAAAGACAGCTATGAGGCAAGTAAAAGCATACAGTGATACCTCTCCCAGCATCACTGGGACACACCCTGTGATTCCCTAATCTGGAAATTTCATCCATATCAGACATTTGATGGTCCTTGATGGGATTCTTTTTCATTAATTTTGCTTATTTGGCTTTATTTTGGTTTGCTTTTAGTTATTTGTTGTTTTATCTTCCACAGTAGGCTGGAGCAATGACTTCTACAATTTCATTCTGCTTTAAATGATGAAGGGCTTCCTTTGTGGTTTCCTTAACCTGCTGCCTTATGGTTTCATCTGGTGCCCCTGATTCTGTCTGATGAAGAATAGGGATGAGGCTTCCACAGATCAATGGGTTGGGAGATTTTTCACATGCTGAGCAAAAAACTGTTGATTTTCACATCCAAGTAGACAGAACACTTGACAGTCATGCTCATTTCCCAGGAATACTTATGATTAAAAACAAATACTACCACCAAACATTTACACACATCTCCTTTCCCTGAAAAGAGAGAAATTAGCATGTGTCAGAGCTGTTTTCATAGATTACATGCCAGGCAACATAATGCATACAATAGAAACCAGTACAGACAAAAATAATCACATCTGCTTTTTATTTGCAACTGCAGTCAAGGCTTAGAAAAGTTTGTCCCAAAATTCAGCAAGAGCACAGCCAAGCCTTCAGCATTGCTCTCCTCTTGCAAACAGCAAAATGGCGCTCCAGGAATCAAGGCTTAAAACCACAGTGTCTATCAGCGAAATTAGTTGATGAGCAAAAAAAAGAGTTTTGCATCTTTCAGCATACGCATTCAAACACAGTTTATACCTCTGCATACTAGAAGCCATCTCCTTTAAACTGGTCAAACTTCTTCTGATCTAGTTCCTGTCCCACTACACAAAGGCTGTTGCAATAAAATATCCCAGTGCTAGCTGTAAGCCATGTTGTGAGCAAGTGTGAGGAGATTAAGAAGTACATGACCGTGGACCTTTAACTTTACAGGGCTGAAAGGAGGAAAGAGTGATGGGATGCCCATGGAGTCATTGTGGAGGATGTCCTCAATGCCCACTGCTTTCCTGCCCCTGTGGTCCAGCAATTTACCTGGCTTCTCAGTTTTGACAGTTTGATCCATTTGTTGTTAAATGCAAACTACCCACATATGAATTTGTAGGAATGTGAATATTTGCAATCCTTCACACTTTATAATTTTCAAACCAACAGAAAACTGTGGCAGATTGCTGATAACTAATATTTTTGTATCTATAGCTCAACTTTTAACAGTTTTATAGTAGCAGTTCTTTCTGTGATAACATAGCTCTATGCTCTCAAATAAAAAATGTTACTTTTTAATAAAAATAAAATACTGCACGATGCAAAATCCACATAGTCAAATTCAAATCAACAGCTGGTGCCAAATAACTGTTTCAAGAACACGTATGTTTTATTATTCAGTTTGAGTAGAAATGCTTACACTCTTCAGAGGAGATCCATTATACTCTCCATGGATTAGAATGATATACAGCATCTAGAGAGCACATATGTGCCATTTGCAAGGCTATGCTGCATAACCCAGGGCATTTGAGGCATTACACAATAAAGTTAACCGTGAGCCTATCTCTGCTGGGTAATGGCCTACACCTGCCAGATATCTAGGGGAAAAAAATAACAATGTGATACTTAGATGGGATTGCTTTTAGAAGGCCTCTCATTTTTGCAGAAGATATTTCAACGTGTAGACAGTAACATTTGTAATTCAATCCTGCTGACTAGCAGAACTGAGCATCTGAATGATTTAAGCTGCTGCATGCTGGTTTTCAACTCGAGTTATTGCAGTCTTAATTTGCCATATTATGCATAAATAAACCTGGAGTCAGGTTAACATGAAAACTAGCTGATGCCAGTGAAAGTAAATATTTAAATGCATTAATGTTCATGGACCTAAGTGATCACTGAGTTCCAGTATAAAAGATGTGATGATTCATATACTCATTAATTAATTAACTGTTGGCTATTATCTTCATGAACACACTTGGATCTATTCTGAAAGACTACATACTTGTTTGGTTTTCTCTTAAATGGAAGGACATAATACTGTGTTTCCTTTGAGAGGATGGCTGGGGTTGTAGTTACTGATAATGAACATGAATCTGAGAAGAGTTATTTTTAAGAACATCAGAAGACCCACGTGTTTGAATGTGTCATCCATGTAGTTCAGTGCTCTGTCTCCAGCAGTGGTGATAGGTGTATGCCTAAGGACCCAGGCAACACATGCAGTACCTTCCGCTTAAGTTCCCACTGTTTGCCATTCTGAGGATTTTCTGAGCTATTGGGTTTTGTCTGTTTAACTCTTTGTGGACTTTCCCTTTCAATGTGTGTTCCTCTTGCATTCACATCTCATAGGACCCCGCAATCCCATGGGTCATCACATACTGCTAAAGTCTTACTCATTTGTTTGCTTTGAACTTGACTCTCACTTTTGTCTTCTGATGCTGTTTAGTACTTTCATTAGAAGAGAATGGTCAGTCTGCCCACTTGTGATTCTATATGCCTTTTTCATAGCACCTACCCTTCTCAGTTGTTCATTACAGGCTTTTGATCATCTTTGTTATCTTTGCGGAACCTTTTTCCATTTTAGCATACTCCTTTCGTCTTGAGGAAACAAGAACTTTATAGACAATTCAAGGTTTGGGCAAGCCATGAATTTGTATGACCTTAAGATGCTTTTTGATTTGTTCTCTAATCCTTTTCTAATAACTTCTAAGTTTTCATTTAGTGGTTTTGGGTTTTGTTTTTTTACTGCTGCTGAGCAGTGAAATGATGTGTTTATGGGAACTATCTATCATATACCACTTTAAATTCATCTTCTTTGTTGTATTGCACCTGCCATTTTACTGCCTTGACACGCTGTCTTATAAACTTCTTCTGCCATCCTTCATAGTCTGTCCTTATCACTTTGAATACCTTGAGATCATCAGAAAACTTTGTCACTGGACTTCAAAACCACTTTTCCAGCTCATTTATGAGTATGCTGGACAGTATGGATCCCAACACAGAAACCTTGAAGAGCGCCTATGGTGACTTCTTGCTATTGAAAGGACTCACCATTTACTGCTGACATCAGTTTGTTACCTTTTTAGACAATTTTTAATCTGTGAAAGACCTTCCCTCCCTCCTAACTGCTTGAGTGCAGATACATAGATATACTTTAATTTGTCTTACTCCCTGAAGAAATGCTTGGTTATTAAATTAATGACTAACATGTAAAAGAACACCACAATAATAACAACACCCCCAAAAAAAAACCCAAAAAAAACACTACACCCAAAAACAGACTAGCACTTTATAGCCTTTGTGAAAATAAATCCTTCTGTAGTACTGAACCATTCCCATGGTAGAAGTAGCCCCTGTATGGTGATGTGTCCATAGAGATTAAAGCCATACTGTATGCATACCAGCTCACTCTCAAGCAATAAAAATTAGAGGTTTCTGAAAACAACACTGGAGGCCTATGTAGTCGCTTCTTGCTGTAGAAGCTGTCTTCACATTGCCTTTTCTTCAGGATTATGTTGGATAAGGGTAAGATAGAATTTCAAGGACTGGGCTGACATATGCAAAAACAGTTAGACCAAAAAGAGCATTTTTTTCATCTAATATCTGTTACAGCAGCACTATAGGCTGGTAGATAAATTCTAAGCAAAATCTAAACTTTTATTCCATAGTCCCAAATGAGCTAGGAAGTGTAATTTGAGTGGCCTTTATGTCACAAGGTCATACTCACTCGCATTTGAGCAAGTGATTTGACTACCAGCCTCAGTAAAACAAAGGTTGGTCAAAGTACTGCAAGGTTGCAGAGATTGTATCCAAATTTTTATGTATTGCTCTGAGGTTGCAATGCAGATGTGTTTAAAGGGTTAAGACTGTGGCTCAATCTGAAAGAATGCCTGGCAATAAGAGGGAGCCTGGATTAATGATGGAAAAGAATTCTTAGCATTTTATAGCAGTGGGTATTCGAGATGAGACACAGCTAATGATCAACGAAAAAGGTATTTGCAGCTGTGGTGCTACCTCTCCCCATAATGCCAACATTAATCAAGGTTTTTCATGCAGCTTTGCAGTCCATTCTATTTTTCATTGTCCTGAATATTAAAACAGAGCTCATGCCCTAATACACTGAGTCAGAGACCATACTTCTGTGTCACCAAAAATTATCAGACCCTGCGGATTTGTAAAAGCTGCACTTTCTATACTGTGAAACAAGCCCACAGCAAAAAATAACAAAGCCAGTTTCATTTTTAAAGAAAAAAGCCTCGTGTAACCCCACACTGTAAATACTTCTAGGATGTGAAGCACATACAACCACCAATAAACTTCTCATGCATTTTATTTAAGTCTTGAATTACAACACAACATCATCTGTAATTACAGCATCTCTCTAGTTTTTGGAGTCAGCCATCTTGTTGAAAGCCCTTGGCAGTGTGAAAAGCCAGTGAAATCGTGTAAGTCAATGTCCTAGCTGTTCTGCTGCTGCCTTCAGAGTTAGAAGAAAAGCTTCATTATAGTGAAAAATTAAACATTCTACATACAAGTTATTTCCAGAGTGGCTTCAGTCTTTAAATAATGAGCCCCATTGAATCTCAACTTCTCAGAAAATGTTCATTATCTAAATTCCTTAAGTAAACTACACGTGATGGGGCTTTTGAAACATGAATATGATCTTCCCTCATGTAAACAATCCTATGCCTTTGTTGCCTGATGCTATCACATTTGGGAGCACATCCTTCTGGACTGCAGGCCCAAGCCTATAAAATCTCGCTATCAAATATCCATCCCTATCTTCAGATGCTTTATTCCTCTGCTTAACAGCCGTGACTCATCCCATTAAAGTCAGGAAAGTTACAGTAGTGAAGTTAAGCGTGTGCTTGCAGGAATTGGCCCAAACTCTCAGAAGTATTTAGGTAACTCAAGATGCAGAGAGATGACTAGTGGGGGAATTTCATACCGGTGTGACTAATCTCTCTAAGATCTCCTAAAATCAAGAGAGAGAGAGAGAGGAGGACATTCCTGCCAAGGGGCTTCAGGGCACCTAAATTGAGCTCCTCTTTTGGAGTGTCTTCCCAAAGAATCCTGCAGCTCCCCATGTCATTTTAGAGTTTCTCTAAGTGCTCTTTCTGGGCACCTGGCTCCCACACAAATCGGCAGGAGTCAGGCCCCCAGGTGCCCAGACACATTTTGCAAGAAGCTTGTTTACAGCAATAGCTACCTTGCCAGCTCTGAGAATCAACCTCCGTGTACTTAAGACTCTGTAGCACTGTTCACAGCAACAACCTGCACCTGCCATAGCTTTGCACTAGCCTCATGCATCAAACCCACATGTTGACAGAGGCTAAAGTTTACTTTTCAAATTGAAGGACCACAGTGAAAATATCTTTGACTTGTAAAGGCTTGGGGAGTTCTAAGATTCCTCTAAATGTACAGGGCTCACTAAATGACCCCTCTTCTTCTTTACTGTTGATTTATAAATACCTGAAATTACAGGACTAGAGAACATGCAATGTCTACTTCATATTTTAATAAATACAATGTATTTTGAGGATCCTCCAACAGCCGTGATTTTGCTGTGTTAAATAAAGTAGATTTTATAGCACTCTAATCAAATCATGATGGAACATTATGCAAAATATTATGCAATGTAATGCAAAGTAATTAATGCAAGCAGAGAAAGAAAGTGAGGCTGCTGAGCAGCATGCATTTGTGTCACTCATTGCCCGCTGATTTTCCCAATTTATTTCTTTTTTAGATAGTGGTTTCCCGTTCAGAGCCTACAGCTCCACATGTCAGCTTTCAGCTAGACTCCCACCCTGTCTCTCCCCAAGTTGTTGTCAAGAATTTGTTAGGAGATGATGGCTATACCCTGGTAGTGACTGGGAAAAAGGTGAGTGGCTCATAATCTAATCGTTCTGTTCACTGTGTAAACCTGCCTTCAGAGCTGCAACTTTAGATAAGAGCAACTATTCATGCTGTTGCTTTATGCTCTGCATCTTCCCAGCCTTGCCATTCCCTTGAGAACACTAGAGGGACAAATTTCCTCCAAGATCTTTTTTTTCTTCCCCTACTAAACAAAACAGCCTAATATTGAGAAATGTTTAAGTAATTGTAAGAGCTGTGATACAAGCCAACAAAAGCCAGGAAATGCAAATTTTAAGCCCTGTCCTTATTTCAAATGCTTGCAAAGAAAAAACACACAATGGCTTAAGAAAAGAACGGTGCTCAGAGTTTCCTGGCTTTTGTTCGTTTGTGTCATAACGTAAGTTTTTAAGGAGGGGCGTGTGTGCAAGAATTATTTGGGTGTGTTTAAAATGGAGAGTCAGCGTTCTTTGTAAGGTTTGAAATTTGTTTTAGCGTGTAATCTACAAAGGGTTAATAAAAGACTAAGAGTTGTCGTAAATATGCTATTGTCATGAGCAGATATGCATTATAGAATAAGTTTAAAACACCAGCAGATAGTATTACAGATAATCCTAAACCATAATCGTAAGCAGTAATTTGACCCCTCGACTTCTAAAAGAATTTACAGAAATACATCAGCCATTTTTAAAGATGGTTATTAATCATTTACTAGAAATGTATGAAGGGTATAAGGATAATCTTCAAGAGGATGTCTAGAATAAGGAAGTATCTTATGGAAGGTGCTGAAGTATAAAGAAGTATGAAATACTTATAGAGTAACTAAAAAGAACTATTATATATTTAGAATTACTACTATCGTAACTATCCTGGTATTTTTTTTAAAATATAAATTTTAATTAATATTTTAGGTATAGTATAGGGAGTTTTATTAATAGGTATTAAAAAGCAAGTACTTGGGCAGCGATATGTTGTGTGTCACAGATACTAATACAGCTTTGCAACAGTTAAATTTTTTACAAATGTATGAACTAAGACACACTGAGACACACAGTTTTTTTCCAAGAACTAGTGCAGAAGTGGGAGGAGCATGCTGCTGTTTTCTCTTTCCATCAGCAAAAAATGCTACCTTGCTGTAAACACCAGATGCTGATAGCAACTATATAACATTAAGATGCCTTTAGGATTTCTCCCAAGCGAATTTAAAATCATGTCAGTTAAATTACTTATAAGATCCTATAATTACTGAGCTAAGGAGGAGTCAAACTGCAGCTTGTACATCTGAAATGTGAGTAACACCACAGTTCATTGCATAAATAGTGGCTCTCTTTGCCTCTTAATGTATGTATTAAAAGGGTCTGTGCACCATGTCTTTCCTTCAACAGATAACGAGGATCCCACTGAAGGGGCCAGGCTGCCATCACTTCAGGTCTTGCAGCCAGTGCCTGCTGGCACCTCCCTTCATGCAGTGTGGCTGGTGCAGTCAGCAATGCCTCAGGTCTTCTGAGTGCCCCAGTGGTTCCTGGACCCAGGAGACCTGCTTGCCTAGGGTTTATGAGGTAAACCAGTGGATTTCTCTTATTTATGTGAGGGAAGAATGTGGTCTGTGCTCTGCAGACATTTTCTGTTTGTTTTTATGCAAGTATGATAAATTAAATGTCTGCTGTCCTCGACTTCCCCTTGGCCTCAGTGTCCATAAAGCCTCTGGCTGGATGCGTGTACTGCCCCCGAATGCTGCAGGCTCAGACACTCACAGTGGACAGCTCTGCATGATCATCCTGGCTTGCCAAGGATGAGTCTTGGCCCTGCAAAGCACTCATAGTGGGGAAATATCATGGGCCTGAGCCAGCCTGGCAGGGATCTGACAGGAAGGGCCAGTCACACAAAGGAGCACCCTTCCTCTTAGACGGCTCTCAAAGGGAAGAGACAGCTGCCACAGCCTGACTCAATGCAGGAGGTCTCTGCATCCCATTCCTTATCTGTCCCATGCTGGCTCCAGTGGTGGCTCCATCTCAGCACCCTGAGTGGCATGGTTTTTCCTCCCTGGCTCCTTGTTCTTACGGGTCCGTTTGCCACTGAGAATGAGCCTGTAGCTGCACCCCTCCCTGGGACAGGGGACAGCTGGAGGTTGCTGCCAGACAGCCAAAGCCCATCAAGGATGTGCAAGAACAAAACCTTACAGATGAGCAGAGCCATGCTGGCTTGTTCCTGTTTTAATTTAGCTATGGTTAATGCAGGGTTTGTACTGACTGGCTGTGTGTGTAACTGAATCATCCATGTGAAGTGTGACAGAGCTGTGAAGGCAAAGGTTTTATAGGGCAGTTAAAGGACTAGAAAACTGAGAGAAGGACAAGCATAAAACATTTACTTTCTTTAGTGCATTTAAACTACACCATGATGTTAAAAATACATTTTCCTTTATGGGCCTACAGCTTATAAATGAAGATCAAAATTTGACATACCAAACTCTCAGGGGGAATGAGAGACAAAAGGGTTTTTAAAAATAAAGAATGTATTTCTTCCAACCAGGCAGATGATTTCATCATTCTTAAAGAGCAAGCAGGTAAAACTTCTAATAATTTAGAAACACATTCATAAGGTGTTCTCTTTCTTTTCCATGTTCACCTTTCAGGTACAAAATTTAGAACTAACATAGGCAGAGTTCCATGAAGCATTACAGGAATCAAACCCAAAATGGTTGGAAAGTGGCAGGGGGTGGGTGTTTGCCTTGCCTTCTGTTGCTGTTTTCCTTTGGTCAAAGGCAATGTCAAAAAAATGGTAATGTGAAGAATTCACTTTCCTTTTATACAAGAACGCATTTATTCCAAAAATGCTATATTAGATAATCAAATCCTTCTTTTTGTTCTTAGTTTATATGAGACTATGAATCATCAATTCAAAGGAATACACTGAGAATTAGTCTTGGTACAGGCCCAAGCTGCTCACCTATCCTCCACAGCTTGTTTTGCCTTTCATAGACCTCAAGTACAGTACTGTCTCTTAATGTTTTGCTCTTCACAAAACTTTACAGCAGTGGCTGTATATTGCCATGCCTCCAAAAAGATTTTTAAGGCTCTTGGCTGCTTATTTTCTTATTTTCAGAGGTGCTGAACTCATACACCCTCTTAAATTTCATTTATGAGTGTGTGTACTTAGCAGTTTTAAGAAGCAAGTGCCTGAGCCCATGCAGAGATGCTTAGACCAAGAGGTGCATCCCCAAGGCCACCTCTACAGTGCCTACGAAGTTGGTACATGACTCATGCAGGGGAGTGCACCTTGAACCTGTCTGTAGGAATGCAGCTTGCCAGGTTCTCTCCTTCCCCATGTCGTTCAGCTCTGCCTGCTCAGCACAAGCCCAGTCTGCCCCTGTAATGAATATGGATCTGTGGCACTGATGGATCTTAAAATGAAATCTCAAATTACAGCATGCTCACGTTTGTAGAATTTGCTTCTAGAAGGCTTGTAAGGAAAAAAATGCAGCTGAGTACTTAAATCTCTTTGGATTGCTAGCTGTTAAGATAGATTTCATGCTCTGCTGGACCATGACATTTTGCATTATTACTGAAAAAAATAGAAAACAGATTATTCATCATCTTCTGGTCTGTCTTTAAACCCGTATGCATAAAATACGAGAAACAAGCTTGATTTGTTCTTAACAAACCGAGGATGACCTGCTTTGCATAGTATCTGAAATTCAGTCTGAACATCTCCCCCCTCTAATATTTTGCAGCTTTCAGAAGGACAGATTACTTGAGATTTGTCATTCGATCACTTTAACCTGAGGGGAACACAGAACTTCTCTGAATATCTGGTCCAATGGAAAGTAGTCTTCAACAAAGTTTTCCCAGGTTATTACATAGAGGGGTGCACAATGGAGAAAAAACAATAACAACAAAACAGAAAAAAACCCACATGATTTTCATCTCAGGCGTGATGGGAGAGGAGAAGTCTAGCATTTTCCTGGTGATCTCTGCAGATCCTTTGTCTCTCTGCCCAGCTGTAAGCACTTTTCCTTGGAGCTGTGGGTGGTAGCGAGCAGCTACGCACCCCAGCTCTGCAGGGTGTGCAGACCTCCAGGTCTGCCTGGGCATCTGCCATGCTACAGGTAGGGCTGGCACCAGAGCACATCCCCATCCCCTGCACAAGCCTGCTCCCACCCTGCACCTTAGCAGTGTACCCTGCTTCTGTCCACCACCTCTGCCAACATCAACACAAGCTTTGTCAGCCTGGAAAAGTGGTGCTAGAGGAAAATCAGGGAACTTAAGGGAGTCTCCTCAGAGATCACTTGGTTCTGGAACTGAATGCAGGCATCTGCTTGTGGTGTTCATGGGATGAAAGGTGAATGGCATAAAGAAGAAACAAGTTGGTCGCCTTTTTGTTTCTTTGTCATGATTAAAAACCTGCCTGTTAAGTTGGAGATTTTACTGGAAATTTCAGGTCTTGCCTTTTAGTTAAAATGAATGGGCTGTTGAAACTTAAATAGATACGTTCTCCCAACAATTTATAAGGTGTGTGGATATTAGCATAATGACTGTCAACACAAACAAAAGGAAAACACAGTGCTTTAACATTTTTCAGAAAAGAAAATCAAGCTTTTTCTCCCTTAACTCAAAGTCCAAAGAGCCACAGAGATAAGCAAAATGGCAAGCCTTGCAGAAGGACATGCTTCACGTTATCAGTGGAGTTTCCTTGCTATAGAGGACTCTCAAATCCAGGATATCATAGCATTTAGAACTGATTTCCTTGTGCAATGTAAGCGCACGTAAGTTACCTACATATGCAACAGTTCAAAGTCCAGGAGGTTCACTGTTCATTCCCACTGACTCTCCCAAGAGCAAGTCTGAGAAACCGTATTTGAGTTTCAGAGGTTTTTATGGTACAGAATAAAAAGAACAACAATAAAGACATGAATAAAAGCACTCTGGTGCTATTTCTGAGGGACTTAAATACAAAAGTTTAAGATTTTTGTTTATTTTTTTGCTACCCACTCAGAAGCCTTGCCTCCTAAATTTGCTGGCAGAATGTAGTAAAAACTTAACTCTCCCTCAATTAAGGCTGCTATCTCTTTTGCCAGATAAGATCTCTAAAAACCAGTTAACTGCCTTCAGTTTTTATTCTGTACAGCTTTGTGAAGCCTGATTTTGACACCCTTACTTTGCTAACTTAGGGATTACATTTCAAGCTCTTCAAATGCCACAGGTCAATGTGTTGTTATTTCTGTGCAAAACATTGAGACATCCTGTACCCCCACAAAGCAATTTCAGTTTCTGTTAGGGTTTTGTTACTACAAAAATAGACAGTGCACTGAGATACTAAGTAGTGTGGAACTCTTGGATCTGAAGTCAATCCAGATTTGAAAGGGGGGGGGGAAAAAAAGTGTTAAACTTGGGAATTGAACAGGCTCCACGGGGTACAGTACTGCTCCACACACTTAGCTGCTGTGTTCCATGTCCAGGGGCTGTGCAATCATCACACCTTTTTCATGGGATTTGTGCATAAGTACTATTCCTGCGTACAGTCCCTCTTCTTTGCTCACTGGGAGCTGATTTAAAGCTTATTAAAATAGGAAAGATTCCTACTGGCTTTAGTGCATTTTAGGTCAGACTCTTTGTCTGGTTTCTAATGGGGGACAGTAAATTTCGCCATATAGAATATATAGCATAATTCTTTTGAGGCATTCTTCAGCTGCCTTTCCATCTACAATAGTTCATTTGTGAGAGTCTTGAAGTATAGCTACAAGAGACTTGAAAAGAAACGTGCTGTCTTAGTGGATTTCCAGATGAAATAATAGCCAAGTATCCCTCAAACACTTTCCTTTCAGCTTGAAAATTAAGTCAGGTCCTTTAAAAGGCACGGCCATACTGTATTTTAGGGCCAAAATTACTATCACTAAAGCATTAAGACATTTAGGCCCTCTGACCACAGTCCAGTGGTACTGGTGTGTTTGCAAAAAACAGTATTGTTAAAAGTCCCCACAGCCCTCAATCAATGTATTTTTATTTCTCTCTTTTTTTTTTTTTTTACTAGTACTACTGACCAGTACTTTTACTGAGTTTTTTTAAGATCCTACAGTGTTCCTACATTTTTTCCCACCATTGTTACCTTTTACAGGACAATTTACAATATACAGAAAAAAAAAGCATTTCCTTTTTAGATTGTCTCTGTGTTTCTGAGGGGTAGTTTATTTTTAACTCGGAATTAAAGGTGGCCAAATGTAAAAGATTTAAGGAAAGAAGTCATGTTAACTTCATCACAGCCAACGTGGTATAGGATTATGGTGTCTTTGAAGCTACTTCACTCTGAACTTGACTTTCATCAAGCTGACAAAAAAATGGTCATTTTGGGGCTCTTTTCTGTTCAGCATTCAGCTTCTAACAAAATAAGTACATTGTATGTTTAACATGCCAGAAATAAGATGTGAAAGACAAGAACAGTAGGATTTAAAACACTATTACAATGCACAGCTTGTGCAGTGCCCCTAAACATTCTCCTTCAAAGCTTCCTAGTATAGGTTTTGTTATTTATTGCACTGTCAGAGAAAGCTCATAATGTGACAAATGAAAGGTAAAGAACAATTAAGATGAATGGTAGGACGTAGTCTACCAGAAGAAATGCTTTTCCAAAATTATTCCTTTGCACATTCTTTAACTGCATTTGAAGTTCAAGAAAACCTGATGTAACTAACACAGTATTTTTTTAACAGATTCTCCCGAGCAGTGCTCCCTTAGAAGGTGGGACAAAACTCACACTGTGCGGATGGGACTTTGGATTCAGCAAAAATAATAGATTTGAATTTAAAAATACAGTAGTCCATATTGGAGGACAGATTTGTGCCCTGGAAGCAAAGTCTAGTAACAAAAACAAGTAAGAAGCCTAACCCAGGAATTTCTTTTTATACGGATGGTCTTTATGTGGTATGGATTTTTCTTTTTTTCTGATAAAAGCATTCAGTCTGTAAGTGTCACCTCTCATTTTGAAATTTCAAATGGGAAGCAGTCTCCTGGTTTGCTAACTCCCTAAGAAAAAGTGCTTAAAATACAAATCACATAAATCTAGTTAATGCTGGTAGCTCCTGATGCATCTTTTTGTGGTTTGTCTTCAAAATGCTGTTCAACACCTGTGGGAGCTGTGAAGAACGAAACCATTGAAAGGTTCGAAAGGGGGCAGGTTCCTTTGGCTAGGATCCTCCTGAGCTCAGTTGTGTCACCTCTGCCTTTTTCATCTGTGACCCTGCATGGCAAGAAATGTGAGAAGATGCAGGTATTTCGTCATTGAGGGGCTTACAGCCCTTAACTGCACTTCTCCTCTTACTCTACAGATATAAGTACTTGAGCCAGTGGGATAACAGTTAAGTTTAAGATAGAGGCTGTTGTGGTTGTTATGGTGCAGAAGAAGTTCAAAGAACATCCTGTCTCAGTTCAAAGCGTATAACTATTTACTACCAAAGTAATGTGCAAATCATGGCACAGTTTCTCTGTTCATATAGGTATCATCCAAAAAAAATCACCTTCCAGAAACAGTGAGCACTCTCCTCACTGCTATTCTGAACAGTCTTAATGTGAACAAAATTAATGAGACTATTTCATATGTGAGCCTGTGTAAATATAATGCAATACATTGATACATGTTGCCACAAATGCTTCAGTTTGATTTTCAGTAGTATTTGGACTCATACAACAAACTAGTGTATATGATGCATTTTCTAAACCAATTGTCTGCCAAAATTTGCATTGAAGGAGAATCCCAAAAACCAACTCAGCTGTTGAATGGAAGGTATTTGTTTTCTCTAGCATGCTTCCTTTTTTTTTTTCTGAAATGTATTTTATATACTCAAATTATTTTATGTACTAAAATTATCTTCTCTGTGAAATATAAACGCCACAGTGTTTGTATTTTATATTAAAGATGACCACAGTTCTTTCAGCTGCTATTTTTGAACTGTCCATGATGCACATAGATTGATGATTTTAGTGGTATGGATGCTCCATTATGATGAGAAAAATAATGTAATATCTTTTTTTTTTTCCCCCCTTGTTTTCCAAAGGCTGGAATGCACAGTTCCTGCTGCAAAAGATCCAGGTTTTAATATATCCAGTAGTGTTTCTGTTGGACATGGCAAAACACTATTCAGTACATTTTCATACGTGGTAAGCACTATGATTAAAACTTCATTGTCTAAATTAGCTTCAATATTAACTGGAAGAAGACTCCTCATGAGTCCAATCCATTATAGTAATTCTGTTTGCTTTATTATTACTTCACAGAAATGCTAATAAGTGTTTTAAGACTCTTTCCCTTCATATTTTGAAAATAATTTAACAAGCCACCATTATTATTTTTACACCTCATCCCCTCTCCCTGGCTCAGAATCCTGTAATAACAAGTATCTATCCCACCTATGGCCCAAAATCCGGAGGAACATTGCTAACTGTAACTGGAAAATACCTAAACAGTGGAAAATCGAGAAAGATTTTTGTTGGTCAGAAACCATGCACCTTGAAAAGGTAAGGTACTTACTAAAATAATATTGATAAAGCTTGATTATACTGTTTGGGAGTAAAAAAAGAGCAAATAAGCATTGCTTTTCTCTCTCGTTACACACTGGAGAATTGATAGAGTAATAAACATTCAATTCTGGATTACATCCTGAGTTTAGGATGTCTGAAAGGTTCCTGAAGGGACTGCAGTTCCCTAGAAGATGTGTTTATTCTGTAAAGCCTTCATTAACCTCATTAAAAGGCTGAATAAAGAAGTAGCAAATCAGCTGCTAATGGTCTAGAAACTGCCCATTTCCCATAATTTTTGTCACCCCAACTCCGACACTCTTAACCTTCTCTTACATTATCAAGAGCTGCTGTTTATTCAGCAGCAGCTAGTGAACATCCACTGGCTGCAGGTTGCCATTTCTTGCTGGCTTCTTCAGTGGGAACCCACCCAGCATGGGAATGTGCATCCTCTGCAGAGCAGCAACTATTTCCACACTGTTAGTGAGCAGAATCCAATCCAGAGAGAGCATCAGTTTGGAACTTTTCCTGGTGTATGTAAAACTGTTTTGAAGATTAAGCTAGAATTTTTTGTGTCTCTGTACTGGTTCCAGTAGGAGCTCAGTCAAGAATTTTTAACATACTCTGTGTGGAAATGCCTTCTGTCCTAGCTGATAATGTTAAATACCAAGCACACATTCTCTGATATGTCCAGAAAAGTGGTCTTCATTTGGTAGTCATTCTACCATAGTGCAAGTTCTGCTTGGTCCTGCATTCAGGTAAAGTGGGGTGGCTTTAGGATTGGCATCTCTGTAGCCAGGGACACAGAGAATCTGTCCCACCCTATTGCAAGAACAAGATGTACAGCAATTGTGCTAAAGTTCGAATCTTTCCTAGTGATGATGGAAGGTTGTAGTAGTGAAACATTGCAGATGTGGAGGACATTGAGAAGCAATAACCTATTAGTTAATGTCACACTCAAAGTCAGAACAGCTCAATTTTATTCTGTGCTGCTAAAAGATTTATTGTATGTTCTTGATGAAATCACCAAAGTCTAACTAAATCAAGAAAGGGATTTAGATATTCAAGTCTGATATTTAATCACTACCAAGATCTTCAGCACTGCTGTTCAGTGGCTACTTAATAGCTTGGGGTGGCATTTATTGATTTCATCATCTCAGCTGATCAATTAATGGACATATATATAAACATTTTCACAATGCTTCATCTGGTGCATTGAGATATCTACTGTGGGAGTGAGAGACAGCTCAGAGACAGACAACAGCTTTGGTCAGGTGGACCTCTAGATGTCTAACCATAGTTGGAGCATCTCTAGTACCCCTCCTTGTCACCAGTCAAGCTGTCTAGAGATTTCTACACAGGTCTTAGGTAGTTTCCCAGGGTGTATATTCAGTTTCTAAAACTGGTGGCTTTCCCTAGTTTTGATGTCAGCTAGATCAATGCTAGATCAAGCTGGTAAGAACTTTCAGATGCATAGGAACAAATCACTAATGCCTACAGCACACAGTGAACCACACCTTCCTGGAAAGCTTCAGAAATGATAGCAAATGCCCCTTATGTCTAATCTGGAGACAGTCTCTCATATCTTTTGAGAGTGGCCTCACCTGGAGGGCTTCTGGATGTGGTTGGACCTCAATTACTGAAATCGGCTGGTAGAGTTACGTTTCCTTCTCTAATCAGTTGTTAGTCTTGCCTCTGGTGTGTTGGGCTCCCTGTGGCCACACTTCATGTGCTTGAAGCTTCAGGATCCTTCACCCATCTGCTGCCCACTCACACACTCAGCTCAGTGTAGGAGGAGGACTTCCAGAGCCAAGTATGAGACAGTAAGGAGAAGGTGAATATCCCAGAGATTCTGCTGCTGTGTTGTATCCAGGCAGCTCTTCCAAAATTTTCATCTTCTGCTCCCTTCTCCTTGCCCTCTGCCTGCCTCTCAGCAGCACCTGGAGTCAGCAGGTGCACCCCTCAACAACAACTTTTAAGGTTTTAACACAGGATAAAGCCTGTGGATTGGAAAGAGAAAGATGTTATCCCTTGGTTACAGCAGAACAAGTCATTTCCTTAAACCTTGAGGATTATTTTCCAGGCTGGAAGCTGCCTTTGCCAGTTGCAGGGGCTGATGCGGCTGCCACCAGCACTGGGGAAACACCTTTCAGTAAGCAAGGTGCAAGACAACCAAATTAAGATGAATCTTGAGCCTAAGCAGTAGTATTGCTGTTTCCACCTCACACCATGCTTATCTGTTGCAAAATGATCATCCAGTGTGGGAATCGGGGACTTTTATAAGTGGATCCTTAGGCAGGGTTGGGGCTTAGGAAAGGAAGGTGTTTTATACCAAACATGTTTTATAATGCTGACAAGCAAGCCTTTTTCTGCCCTTCCAGCATTTCAGTGAACACTGTGGAGTGCTACACTCCAGCACAACAGATTCCCCAGGAATATCCTGTGAGGGTGGAAATCGACGAAGCTACTCGAGACGCGAGTGGCCATTTCACCTACAGAGAAGACCCGGTTGTTTTAAAAATTCATCCGGCCAAATCTTTCCTTAGGTGAGTAAAAGTTTCTTACAGAAATAGGAAAATTAATGAATGAAAGAAGAAAGGCTATGCTGCTTAGCAATCTATCAAAAGAAATTGCATTTTTATCTCTATCTGCCATACCGATTGCTTCTATTATGGTGCAGTTGCAGAGGGCAGATCATTTCCTTTCAGAGGTGAAGGAGAAGGGGGAAGGGCACCTCTTTTCTTTATGTCATTTAACTCCTAGCTGCTGCTGGGCGTACCTGTGATGTCCTGCTGAGATACCTACTGTACAACTGTCTCCTGTACTGCATCTGGACATTACACTGATTAGTGAGGAAAATCATTTAATGTGACAAGTCAGCGGTACTCAGGAGAGCAAATGGATTTTAAAACGGTCTAAATCCAGCGCTACATAAATATTATGAATATATATATGTATGGTAGTATGTGTGTGTTTTTAAGTGACATGTTTATGGTCTCAGTAGCTCTAATCCAAGCCATCTGCTTTTGCCAGAAAAATGTCAGCAGTAAAAAAGACACCTTTTTAAGCACCGCTGAAAGCAGTAAGTTAGCAAATGCTAAGTACAAGTATACACCCTCTTTTAAAATGTGTGCATTTGTTTTATAGCCTGCCATACCACAATTTTTAAAATTACTTTCCTTTTCTTGTATTTGGTTAGTTCTTGTAGCAAGTGTAGAATTAATTTCCCAGTAAAGTAATCTTCAGTGCTCAGAGCTATGTATTTACATTCACTCTGTATATCCCTAATTCTGGTTTTATGTTTTCATTTGCTCTAAAATATAATTTGTAATTAAGATTATCATAGCAGATATATCATTATCCTTCTGATGGGGTTTTTAATTTTTTTTTCCTAGTGGTGGAAGTACAATCACAGCTCAGGGAATCAACTTGAACTCAGTGTGCTTTCCTCAGATGGTGATTACTGTACCTAAACTGGGAATGAACTTCTCTGTGGTGAGTCAGTCCCAGAGAAAAAAATCTGTTCTCTTCATGTGGTGAATGGCACAGAATTTTCGTTCAAAATACTTTGATTATTGCCTTGAAACTTTGGGGCTGCCACTGACATTTTAGTATTTTTTAGCATGTGCTGTTTCCACTACACACAAAACACAACAAAAATTTGAAATTAAGCTGGTGGTAGAACAACAGTTTTCCAGAAACAGCTTCCAAAGGTATAAGGCTTTCACAATGTTGAATAACAAGATTCTTATACCGCAATTTAACAATGCGAAGTCAGTGACTAAACACAGAAAAATGCAATACAGGTAACTCAGATTTGCATGGCAACTTCAGGTGCTACTGTGATAAGTAGGAAATATATTCAGATGACTGTGGATATAAAAGGAAAATGGAGCAAGTGCGAAAGACAGAGAGAAAATAAATACATAAAAGCAAAAGTAAGCATTAATTTGAAGAATTCCTGATTGCCAAATCACCTATCGTGGCAGATATTTCCTAACTTAACTAAGGTCAGCAACTAACTGTTAAGAGACTTCTGGGCTTCTGCAGTTGGGTACTTCTACATGAACAGAGGGTCAGTCACAGATCTGAACCTTCTTTTGTTGAAGGAGTTGATAATATGCAGTGTCTAAATAAAGTGTTCAGATATGACCATGCAAATTATTTTTTATAAGGCAAATATTACGTTTATTGGATAGCTGTATTAGAATTGTTTTCTGTATCTTTTGTCTACACATTTTGCACCTCCAACGCTTTCTGTGTGGCCTCTTAAGCCTAACTGAAGCTAAACTGGCCTAGACTCTTGATGACATGCTACATTGATGCTTATATTCTCATCTTATTTCTAATGATCATCATACACTATTACCTGTATTGAATTCTAAGTACTAGACCTAGGTTTGCTCAAAGCATGTTAAAAGGTATGTCTGCAAATTTGCAGTCTTTTATAGCTTCAAGGTCATAATATTCTTCATTATCCTAATTTGTATAATATTGTGAGTGTTGGGACCTGAATTTCATCGGGATATAATCATGGTTTGTAATTTAATGAGTTCCAATTTTAATCTGAAAATCAGCACCCCTGCAAAGAAACACTGTGTTCAATATTATCGAAGAATCAACTTACCCATTAGTCAGAAAACAAAATATTTCAGTGAAATCAACCAAACCCAAAATTTACTAGATTTCTAGTATGTGGTAATTATTATTTCTAAGCAAAAATAATTTTCCGAAGAAAAGATTATTGCTGAAGTCAGATCTTTAGATTTTGCTTTATGTGGATTTGAGCAGACTTATTTTCATTCACTTGCTTTCTATGTTTGCGTGTGAGAGTATGCAGTACTGCTTCTCTTCAGGGCATGATTCCACATATCTTGTGTGCCAGATATTTGGGACTTCCTCAGAATTTGAACAGACTTGAAAGCAAATGAAGTTTTAAGGAGCTTAATCCACTGTTCAAAAGTGATTGGCAACTTTACAGTTTACTATCTCCCCTAAATATTAGGGGGCAACATTTCCTTTGACTGTGTAGTGGGTTTGCACTGGTTCTTTGCTGCTATCCTACCTTTTAATATGCTATTGAAAAAAAGACATGGACATGCTTGGAATTATCTCCATTTTTCTTTTCATGCATTGCAGTGTGCTTAAGTTGTATTCCTAGACTTTCAAAAAGCCTTTGATACTGTTCCCCACAAAATTCTTGTAGACAAATTGGCTACTCATGGCTTGGACAGGCACACTCTCTGCTGGATAAAGCACTGGCTGGACAGGAGGGCCCAAAGAGTGGTGGTCAATGAAGTTAAATCCAGTTAGCAGCCAGTCACTAGTGGTGTTCCTCAGGGATCTGTGTTGGAACCACTTCTTTTTAACATCTTTATTGATGACCTTGATTCAGGCATAGAGAGTGTCATCAGTAAGTTTGCAGATGACACCAAGTTTAGGTGGCAGTGTTGATTTGAATGAGGGCAGAGAGGCTCTTCAGAGGGACTTGGACAGGCTAGATCAATGGACCAACATTAATGGGATGAGTTTCAACAAGGCCAAATGCCAGGTCCTGCACTTAGGTCACAACAACCCCAAGCAATGCTACAGGCTTGGGGCAGTGTGGCTGGAGAGCTGCCTGGCAGAAAGGGATCTGGGGCTTGTAATGGGCAGGCAGCTGAATATGAGCCAGCAGTGTGCCCAGGTGGCCAAGAAGGCCAATGGCATCCTGGCTTGTATCAAAAATGCTGTAGCCTTGTACTCAGCTTTGGTGAGGCCACACCTCAAGGACTGTGTTCAGTTTTGGACACCACAATACAAGAGAGATTTGGAGGTGCTGGAGCAGGTCCAGTGGAAGGCAACGGAGCTGGTCAAGAGCCTAGAGAATAAATCTTACGAGGAGTGACTGAGGGAGCTGGGGCTGTTCAGTTTGAAAAAGAGGAGGCTGAAGGGAGACCTCATTACTGTCTACAACTACCTGAAGGGACATTGTGGAAAAGCTGATGCTGGTCTCTTCTCATAGGTAATTTGAGACAGAACAAGCCTTAAGCTGAGACTGGGTAGGTTTAGATTGGACATTAGGAAAAGGTTTTTCATGGAGAGAGTGGTCAGGCACTGGAATGATCTGCCCAGGGAGGTGGTTGAGTCACTAACCCTGGATGTGTTTAAGGGTCATAGAATCATAGAATCATAGAATGGTTTAGGTTGGAAGAGACCTCAAAGATCATCCAGTTCCGACCCCCCGCCATAGGCAGGGACACCTCCCACTAGATCAGGTCGCTCAAGACCTCATCCAGCCTGGCCTTGAACACATCCAGGGAGGGAGCAGCCACAACCTCCCTGGGCAACCACAGCCTCCCTGGGCAACCCCTGGGTCATTTCAATGTGGTGCTTAGGGATATGGTTTAAGGTGAACCTTGCAGAGTAGGGTTCTAGGTTGTACTTGGTGATCCTAAGGGTCTTTTCCAACCTAGATGTTT
This sequence comes from Psilopogon haemacephalus, assembly GCA_013396835.1. Classification (NCBI taxonomy): domain Eukaryota; kingdom Metazoa; phylum Chordata; class Aves; order Piciformes; family Megalaimidae; genus Psilopogon; species Psilopogon haemacephalus. The sequence goes on along the minus strand of VWZI01003587.1, from coordinate 472,424 downwards.
CTGTGATTCTGTGATAGTTGCCATTGCTGATCCCTAAAGGTCTGCTCCATCATGGATGCAGCTGCATACAGGTTTATTCTTACACAAAAGGTGGAATGCAACCTCAGTCCAGAGTCTTTTATACTTTGATACTTCCCAAGCAATATATTTTGCTCTATTGAAATCAAAGGCTTCTGGCACTCAGTGCCTTTCTGTCTCTGTGTCAGCCTAGCTCTGCTTACCATTTGTTCTGCCACTAATCATAGAACCATGGGATGGTCTGGGTTGGAAGGAACCTGCAACGGTCATCCAGTCCAACCCTCCTATAGTCAGCAGGGACATCTGCAACCAGAGCAGGTTGCCCAGACCCCTGTCAAGCTCGACCCTGAATATCTCCAGGGTTGGTACCTCAGCTACCTCCCTAGGCAACCTGTTCCAGTGTTCCACCATACTCATAGTCTACAATTTCTTCTTGCAAAACCCCAAATGCTCGGCTGAAAGTGTCATTTCTTGCTGCCATAATGGGTTGTGAGTTCACTTAACAACTGCTGAGATCTGTTTCCTCATCAAGAAATGGAATGTGCACACATAATAAGTTTCAGAATGTGTGTTGCTTGTTGTCTAAACAAGATGTAAGGAAAAACAGTGAGAAAATATGCCTTGCTGAATATTCAGCTAATACATCCCCCCCAGTTTTGTGCAAACATGTTTAATGTTTGCCTCGAGCTTATTTCTCAAGGAAGAATATTAGTTCTCAGGGAAAAGGGGAAGAATCATAGGTGGCAAAACAAGATTGCACTGTATAACTGAGGAAATTGCTGCCAGAAGGATGCCTATGGCTATAGCCTGCCCCATCCTGCACTGGAGATTCTGGACCCTATGCATGAGCAGTATGCCAAAATCCCAAACTTTCATCCAGTCATTACAAAAATAAACAATGACAAGGAACTATTTGCAGCAGGAACTGTTTGAAGCAGGGACTGTTTGCAAAGCACTATCAACAGAATAGACTAAACCCAGACAAATAATATAACTCAAATCAAAATGATCAAGAAGTCCTATAGCTGAGGTTATTATATATAATTTTGCTTCCTTAGTTTGGAAGAGGAGAGCTAACTGATTGTTATGTAAGGCCTTTTTCTTTCAGTGTTCTCTCACCAGCTTTCTCCAAAAAGCTGCTTTTGTCAGCATACTAGCTCTTGGGAAAGCCAAAGCCAGCACTGAAACACATCCCAAAGCATCAAAGGAAAGAACAGCTGGGAGGGACCACAAAGACCTAACTGGTCTGGACTTCCCTGCTGCAGGAGCAAATGTACCAACCATTGCCTGACAGATATTTTTCTAGGCTATTATTAAAGCTGCTTTTGAAAGGTGTTTCACAACCTTGCTTAAACAAGCTCTGGAGAAAGCTGCTCTACCTGCTTACCTAGTGGTTTGGAAAGACTTCTTTCTAATAATTAACCCAAATCCTAGCTGCTAATTTAGCTTGTTTAACCCTCAGTGGACACAAACAGATTACCAGTGTGTCATGCTAGTTTTACATATTTGCACTACTTTATTACTCAGCTTTTCTTTTTTCTAGTTAAAACAAACTACTCCGAATTCTCCAGATAAGCCTGGTTTCCTAGAGCTCTGCTCATGCTTTCTGCCACCTCACAAACCCTCTCTCATCTGTCTAAAACTGTTGGTGTCCTATTTAAAAGAGCTGTCACCTTTTCCTGGCAGCTGTCTGTCCCCGGACCCTTAATTCACTCCCTCAGGCTTAATTGTGGCCTAGAGCCCTGACAGAGTCACTGTATGAGTGGAGGGTCAGTTTCCTAAGCAGCAGGAGCTGTTAGGGATGCTCTGCATCCCAAAGCCTCAGGAAACCGAGCCAGCTGACACAGCCTGGGGCATTTGCTCTTCTCTGTCTGTTTCTTTTCATCCCAGTGGAAGAAGCAGTACAACTGCTAAAAGTTTCTGCAACAGATCCTTGTAAGAAATTGAGTTTCACTGAGATTCAAAAAGATTTGGGGGAAGTATGCCAGCCCCAAATGGAAGGAGCATTTAAGTTGAGCTTTTCAGCTTTCATGTTTGAAGTTCAGTATTTTGAAACTTTTTCTTCTGTAAGGCAAAAAAATGTATTGCTTCAGCATAAATATGAATTTTCATTCATATTTATTGAGATATCCTTTAAATTATTCAACACTGTATCACAGTAGTTGTGTTCGTAATACCTTCTGTAGTAACACTATCAAAATAATGCAGTTTGCCTTCTTTGAAGTTGGTATTTCAAAGAGTGAAAAAAATGTTCTAGAGTTATTGAACCATATGTTTCAACACTTGGAATGTGTCTCTTTTTAATTTCTGTTCCATGAGTTCTTTTGACCATTTTTTCTGACTAGAGAAAAAAAAATATTAGACAGTGGTGCATAAATTCCCAACAGCTTTAAACAGTGCATAAGGATGCACAAACTCTTTAATTTCTACTCACAAGTCCAGTTCCTGTGTGAGCTACACAAGGAGGAAAGCAGCTTGTTCCTCCCTTTCACTTTGCATTATGCTTGTAAAAAGATTTGCACAGTTTGAAATGGTATTTCACTAGGAGCCTGCTTCCAAAACAACTCTCTGCTAACCTCTGCTATAAGTTGTGCTAGGTGATTCTTCTGCTTCTCAGACACTTGAGGCCAATATTTTTCTCTTTGAAAGCTTATACTTCACACTGATTCCCCAAGAGTGAACAAGTGGTAATTTGGGGATCCTTTTCTGCAACATTTTTCATATTCCATCTATTAACCAATTTGGATATATATTCCCACTGCTTCTTTTCTAACCATGAATGCCCCAAGATATGCCAGGTTACAAAATTAGAGAGGACTACCATGTCATATATGACCTTCAACAACTGATCCTGTAGCAATGTAGATCATCTATTTCCACAGAGTTCTAATTAATTCTTCAGTAAGTAGTCTATTGAATGATCTTTAGCACTTCTTAATTGCTCCCTGCTAGATGCCATTTCCTTCTGTATTACAGGAGAATTTAAAAATACTCTAAATTTCTTTCAATGTTTACAAGCCCAGGAAGAATCTGTGCTCATAGTACTCCTGAAAATACTCAGAATTCACCTGCCAATGTCTGGTTTAGATTTATTAAATAGTGGTAGAAGAAATTCCCTAGAAACTGTGGATGGTGAGGTGTGATTCTTGAAGATATTCCTGACTACCTATCTGCACACACTCAGGATTTGATTCTCTATCTGTGTGGATTCTATGGCATAAAGCTGTCACAGAAACTCAGCAAATAATTTCCTTCACAAAAGGGAAACATTGGTCCTTCTTTCTGTGTTGAATCTTCATCTCAACATGAGCCCTCAGTGTGCTCTTGCAGATCCTGGGCTGCATCATGAGAAGTGTGGACTGTAGTACTGGAGTACTGCATCCAGTTCTGGAGCCCTTATTACAAGAGGGGTATGGATATGCTGGAACATGTCCAGAGAAGGGCCACAAGGATCATCGGAGGGCTGGAGAACCTCTCCTGTGAGGAAAGACTGAAGGAGTTGGGGCTGTTCAGTTTGGAGAGGAGAAGGCTCCGAGGTGACCTTATTGTGACTATTCAGTATCTTAAGGGGGCCTAGTAGAAAGCTGGGGAGGGACTTTTTAGGATGTCATGTAGTGATAGGCCTAGGGCAAATGGAACAAAGCTAGAAATGGGTAGATTCAGACTGGATGTTATGAAGATGCTTCTCACCATGTGGATGGTGAGACCCTGGAATGGATTGCCCAGGGAGGTGAATCCCCATCCCTGGAGGTGTTTAAGGCCAGGCTGGAGAGGCTCTAGACAGCCTGATCTAGTGTGAGGTGTCCCTGCCCTTGGCAGGGGCGTGGGAACTAGATGATCCTTGTGGTCTCTTCCAACCCTGAGTGATTCTATGATACTATGATCTCATGTATGTCTCCTGCTGAGGAAAGAGTGCAGCAGGGGCTTGTCAGGAAAAGCCCCACACTATAAAATCACCAAGGTGCAAGAGGTGTGGTGCTCCCAAGCCTGGGAAGGAATTTCAACTTCCAGTCAGTATTGGTCATGTTGTGCAAAGGGCTGGCTTTCAACCCTAAGAGTAAGAAAGGTTTTACTCTACCTTCTGGTACAATGATCTGATAGACTAGAATTATCATCTGTCATGTCTTTGTCAACCAGAATAAAAATGCCATTGATCCATTATGGCCACTCATTGTACTACCTGAAATGGCAGGAAAACCAATGAGTTCTCTGAAGATTCTTCATGATACCCTACTTGAGATACCTTCACCTACACAGAAAAGCTTCCTGAACAGGCTTTCCTCAAGTTAGACCTGAATTCTCATCTCTTTCTATTGAAAAATCATCCTTTGGCAAAGACAGTTGGAGAGTCTCCCAGTCTGTCATTAACTTCATTCATCTTTCATTCCTCACTGGAACTCCAGAATTTTACTTTTTTTATGAAAGGACAAATTGGCCTTTTTCTCCCCTCTGACTGCTACAGATCCTGTAATACACACCCAACTGCCCCTTTCTTAACTGGGTCAGCTGCTGGGAGACCTCTGGAGCTCAGAGATCCTCCCTTATACTTTTCTTGTTGTCCTATCAGACAAAAAAAATTGAATTGGCCACTAAAGTTCAAATTCTGTAGGTCAGGTTTGAATTAATTGCCTCAAGGGTCATATTTTACAAATGAAACAAGAATACATACCTTTAAGTCATGAGTCATATGCATTGTGTAATGGATTATTATTCCCTTCGGGGTATAGTGTTTACTTATGCTTGTGAAATGCTCCATAATTTTTACATCTTTTCTTTCTTATTATCTTCAGATGTATAGTCACAAGAGGACGGTAGACTTAGCTTTTAAAATGAATGTACTTTAAATCCTAATTAAATAAAAGTTAAAGGTGCTGGGTGATAGGCAGTACCTTAACTGAGAAGGCAATAGATTGAATTAAGGTTTTTTTTTCTTATAGATCCTCAATCCAATATTTCTTGAAAACTAAACCATCATATTCTTCAATTGCTAAAACCAATTTCAAGGTAAAAATGTCATGTCAAATCATGTACCAATAAGGGCATCGCAAATAAGATTTTTCTTGACCTTACCAATCAGTCACATTGCATCTCCTCCAGAGTATTATTAGATTTTTATCATTTTCTGAAAGCTTCTCTTCAGAGACCAGCCTGATAAAGTAAAGTATTCAATTCTAATAGATAGCCACAAACAAAGTTACAAATACCACTGCTATTCATTTAAGGGACATCACTACTCTACAGTAGATAAAAAGTCTAATGAATTTACATTAATCAAAAATATAATGATTACCTGGGTTTATAATTATATATATATATATATCAGTAATCCCTTTTTAGAAGGGACACAATATGATGGATATCTTTACAAATATTCATATATCATGGAAAAGTGTAGCATGATCATCTATTATACTAATGATTAATTTTATTATTACCATACTGATTCAAATTAATTTCCAGATCCAGGTGATATAACAAAGCCTGAGATTTAGTCAATGGGTATTCAAAAGAGGAAGAAGAGTCTAATACTGTAAGCAAATTGAGCAAAATTCTGCCTTGTCTTGTGTCCCTTGAATTACCTTGTGGGAGATGCAGTAATATTTCTGAATTTGTTCTGGGAATCTAAATGGGCTGTCAGTGACATGAGTGCAAGTTCCATCAGCATCACTGAGAGCTGCACCAAGTTATTTTAACTAGGAGTGCCGAACTCACAGCTCGCAGACATGTAACCCATGTAATAGAGCTCTAAAACTCTAGCACTCAGTTTCAGAGCCTAGGAAATGTTTCCCTTGGCAGATTCAAGATTTCACAATATTATGCACAGAAACATGAGTTCCTGTGGTGATAAGAAAAAGTGCTGATTTGTAAATAGCTAATTTAATCCCACTTTTCAAGCTAATGTGAGTAGATAACTGATACGGCTTGAACAGTTATATCACTGATTTGAAACAGCAAAATTACATGGCATTAATTTAGCATATTAGAGGCAAATGTAAGCTAATTTCACAGCTCCTTCAGGCAGCATTTTATAATGACAACCAACTTAATTTGAAAAACAAAAAAGAAAAATGTATGTATTTTGGCCTTCTTCAGATGTGCAAGGGTACTCAACAGGGCTGTTGGTTTTCCAGGGAAATTGCTTGTAGAACAAATATTCATACTGGGGCATGTGTCAGCCACTCTATCTATATTAAAAAAAAAAAAAATCTCCTCTCTCAGGCATAGTGTACAGGAAACTACTTACAGAAGGTTTATACAGTTGGAAGAGAAATGCTTCTGTGGAACTGAAGCAACTCTGTTTTTGCCAGAAGTCCTTCAACCATATCCATGGTAGGCAGTGTGAAAGGGAGGCACAGAGAAGGGACTGTAAGAGTCACAAAAAGCCACTCTGCAGTTTGTGTGATGCTACCCAACACCCACCCTGTCTCTCATCGGTGCTTGTAGATATGCTGTTGACATTATAATCAAATTAGTCATGTAGAAACCTTCGCAGTTGAGAGAGAGAAGCCGACCCTTCTAGATCACTGTTAATCTAATTAAAGCTGTTGTCTAAAACAGATCACTTGCATCCCACCCTAGGTGAGCCTCTTTCCCTCTGTTGACTATAAAGGCAGTTTAGAGAACTACAGTGAAGGTGTCTGGATGCAGCTTGGATGAATCCCATCTGCAAGAATTTGTATTAGTCCCTGCAAACTGCCTAAACTCAGCTTCAAATCAGGCTGCCGATAAATCCTGTCCTTCCTTGCAACAGAGCAATCCTTTTAGGAAGGACCCAGGTCCATCTTTGTCTTAACAAGTCCGGCGCCAAGGCAGTATTGGATAGAGAGAAGCACCCAGGCCAGACATTTTGCACTGGATTACACCCCTATGGCAGAAAGCATGCTCTGGCAGGTCATCTGGATTGTGGAATGCACCAGCAGCTTTCTCCCTGGGAACCACTTCCAGAGCAGGCCTTTGTGAAGAATGACAAAGCGGGGGCCAAGTGTGGCTTAATTCCTGTTGTCAGGCAGCTTCTGCACTACAGTGAGGGGCAAACATCTGCTGGTTTGAGATACAGTGTGGGGCACATCCCACAGTCAACACACGCAGGAGGGACATGCCTGAGAATGAGGTACCTCATTCTGCACAACTAGGACCTTACCCATACATTTTCAGAAGGAAGATACACTGAGTTGTCATGGCCCAGAGTCTCACAGTGGCTTCAGCTTTAATGCATTTTCTCACAGAGTCCCTAGTACCTTTCTGGAAACACAGCAACTTAGCTACACTGTGAGTAAACAGTGCTTTACTCCTGTTTTCTGCTCTTTAAGTCAAATTAATTGTACCTGTTTTTGCCTTCTCCTCTAGTCCCTTGCTATTGCTTTAGTAGCAAAAAAGGAAGAGAAATCCACGTGGCAGTGACTGACATAGTCTGAGTAAGATGCATTATGGCTACTCAGTACATCAGGCTAGCCTCCTGATGGTGCTTGGCTTTGGAAATAATTTTCCATTAATTATCTGCAAAATATTTACTTTAAAAGTGCTTTGAACAATGAGGTCAGGAAGCTTGTTTATTTGAACATTTCCTCAACAAGAGTGCAAACACCATTGACATGAAGTTTTTATACTTTTCTCCCAGCTCCCAAGTAAATGCTGTGTAGCACTGATCAGGATTTTGCTTTGGTTAAAGAAGAACAAGACCCCTGGTGTTTATTTTTTCGATATGTGTGTATTGTTAAGAACGGTCACGTTCATCAGTGACTTCCTATGCACGTACTTGCAGCAATTACCTCTTTCTTTCTTTCTTTCTTTCTTTCTTTATTATAGGCGTGTACCCACCGCTCTAGCTCAGAGATAATCTGCTGTACAACTCCTTCACTGAAAGCCTTCAATCTGCAACCACCCTTTGTAACCAAAGTTTTCTTTATTTTTGATGGCGTCAGTTCTTTGTACTTTGATTTTGACTATGTAAATAATCCTGTATTTAAGCATTTTGAAAAGCCAGTGTTCATCTCAAGAGGCAACCAAAACATTCTGGAAATTAAGGTAAGAAATCTTGAAATAAGTTTTTCAATTATTCACAAGTGCACATCAGCAGTGTAGCGTGGAACAGACGTTTTGATGAAATAAAGGAAGCCCCAAGGAGGCACAGGCAGAGAGAGCAGTGTGTTCAGTACGGCTTTCACCCAAGCCCCAGCTGCCACAAATTAAAAGATGCAGAGTTGAAAACAAAGATATATAGCAGGTTGCTTGTTGGTATCAGGTAGGGGTGGGAGAGGGGCTTTTCTTGTCCTTGTGGGAGGGCTGCACTGCAATAGCTTCTGATTGCGATGAACTGCGTCACCAGTTCAGGATTAAGCGTGGCCATCAGCCCAGAACCTGAAGTGTGTGGTCTGTGTGCAAGTCTCAGCTCTCAACTGTCACATGGTTTTGTGTCCTTTCTCACAAAGGACATGTATTTGTCTTTAGAAAGTGAATGAGCAACTCTGGCTCTCTAGAGCTGAGGGAAACTGGCCTACACACAAAATCACTCATGAGGATCAGTCACTACTGTAGCCTAAATATTTATGGATCCATGAAAAATGCAAAGTTGATGCTGAGTGCCTCTACGAAGAGCACTGAGAATAGCCTACACGGCACTGAGAAACATCTCTTAGGAATGTGGGGCCCTTACAGGCACCAACTGCTCTCTACTACAGTGTTGTAGAGAAAGTTAAATGTGTTTTGTGACAGTTCAGTTTCTTGATATCTAAATACAAGTATTCCTACTTTAAAATTAATTATTATGAAAATGTATTGTTAGGTACATGTGATTTATATAAATAGCTATAATTTATATAGAATATAATCCCTAAGAATGCTTCATGGAAGAGAATCTATCTTAGTGCTGTGGTCAGCTCTTTCCGTAGCTCCTCCATAGCTCTGTATGCCAAAAGTCTTTTCCTCTATGGCAGTCATGAAATCTTGAAATCCTGAGGTCTTTAACTCCAAAGGATCCAGGGGGGCAGCTTCTAAGCTGCAGAAAATCAGAGTGAGTTACTTCAGAGCCTCTGTCAGCCATGCTGGGTTCCAGTCAAACTCTCTTGACATTGATCTGTCTCCACAAGGCATTTTGGGGGAAATACGAAGAACAATCAATCTGATTTTTATTTTAGTTTTTCTATTTGAAACTTGTAGCTATGCAATCATCACTTTCTCAATGCAGAGCAATTCTCCTCTTAGTTATAGAAAAACACTGGAAAGAATTCTAGTGTGCGGGTCAACAGAGAGCTGGGAATATATAGCTATTGCATGGCTCAGTGCTTCTGTGCAGTAACAGCAGTGTTTTCCAGTATTTTCCAGGTCATGCATATCAACGGTCTTTGTAGTCTAAACCCCTTGCTCAGAGCAGGGCTAAGTTAAAAAATAGGTCAGGTTGCCTATGGCCTTGCCTAGATGAGTTCTGAAGATCTCAAGAACAGGGATTTTACAGCTTTAAAACACTCATCTCCCCTAGCCTTGCACTGCGCATCCTAGCTCAGTGGTCCTCTGCTGTATTTGTCCAGTTTGTCAATATCTCTCTCATCTGCCAGGTTCAGAATTTGACACAATTCTCCAGATGTGGTCTCACAAGTACTGGCTTTGCTGCTGCTAAAATATGTGGTGAGCTTTTGTCACTACAGTGGCACACTGCTGTCTCACTTCACCTTGTGGTCCATCAAGACAAGTCCTTTTCTGTATCTGTCTTCCTACCCTGCTGTCGCTAGCCTGTCCTAGTGCATGGGATTACTCCAACCTAAGTGCAGGACTTTGCATCCATTTTTGTTGAACGTATGAGCTTCCTGCTGGCTCATTTGTCCTGCAGAGTCACTCTGGAGAGTGATCATGTCCTCCAGCATCTCAGTCATCTTCCTAAATCTGATATAATCTGAAAGGATATTGTTCAGGTTGTTGATAAAGATTTTAAGCAGTATTGGTCCCAGTGTCAGCTGTTGTCACTTCTAACCTTTATGCTGACAGCTAGTCGGTTTTCCATCCGCCTTAATCACAGAAACTTTCAGGTTGGAAAAGACCCTCATGATCATCAACCAATAACCCTACTCTACCAGGTTCACCCCTAAACCATATCTCCAAGCACTGCATCCAAAAGACAAAATTTTAAACACATCCAGGATTGCACCTCCCAAGGGCAGCCCATTCCAATGCCTGACCACTCTTTCTGTGTCCATCCATCCAGTCTGTATCATCCATCCAAACCTTGCTAAGATCAAGATAAATATTGTCCAGTGATGCCTCTCCACCTAGAGAACCAGTCATCTCCTCATAGAAGGCAATCAGACTGTTCAGGCAAAATCCACTATTTGGAACTTATGCTGGGTAGTCCAAATTGTGTATTTGTCCTTCCTCTGCCTGGAAAAGCTTCCATGAGTACTTGCTGCAAAATATTACCAAGGACTGAGACTAGAAATTAGGTATTTTTTTTACTCTCTTCTTCCTCTTACTTATGATCTCTTCAGAAGGGACAGGCAGGGGAGAAGGGGAGGGGATGTTGCTTTCTACATCAACAATAAACTAGAATCCACAGAGCTCCACCTGGGGATGTGCAACGCTATAATGGAGAGCTTATGGGTAAGGGTTAAAGGGAAGGCACGGGATGGGGACATCATAGTAGAAGTCTGCTACAGACCTCCTGATCAGGAAGGCTAAGCAGATGAGGCCCTTTACAAACAAATAGGAGAAGTTTCATGCTCACAGACCCTGGTCCTCATGGGGGACTTAACCACCCTGACGTCTGTTGGAAGAACAACACAGCAGAGCACCAGCAAACTAAGAGGTTTCTGGAATGCATTGATGATAACTTCCTCCTCCAAGTGGTGGAGGAACCACAATAAAAGGTACTATGCTGGACCTAGTCCTCACCAACAAGGAGGGGTTGGTGAGTGAAGTGAAGCTGAAGGGTAGCCTTGGATGCAGTGACCATAAAATGGTAGAGTTTAAGATCCTCAAGGCATCAAGGAGAGTGCACAGCAAACTCACTGCTCTGGACTTCAGAAGAGAAGACTTCAATCTCTTCAGGGACCTTCTTGGCACAGTGCCATGGGAAAAAACTCTGGAAGGAAGGGGGGCCCAGGAAAGCTGGTCAGTGCTCAAGGATCACCTCTTCCAGGTCCAGGAGCAATGCATCCCAAAAAAGAGGAAGGCAGGTAAGAACACCAGGAGTCCTGCATGGATGAGTAGAAAGCTCCTGAACACACTTAGACACAGGAAGAAAGCCTACAGAAAGTTGAAGCAAGGACAAGTAACCTGAGATGAATACAAATAAGTTGGTCAGTTTATGAAAGCTAAAGCACAGCTAGAGCTAGCTAGCTCTAGCTATCTGGCTAGGGACATTAAGGGGAACAAGAAGAATGTCTTCAGGTATATTAGTGAGAAAAGGAGGACTAGGGAGAATGTGGGACCCTTCCAGAAGGGAAATGGAGAGCTGGTGACAAGGGATATGGATAAGGCTGAGGTGCTCAAGGACATCTTTGCCTCAGTCTTCAGCGCAAGGGCTCCAACCACAATGTCCAAATCTCAGAACGCAAAAGTAAGGACTGGGAGAAGGAAGATCTGCCCACTGTAATTGAAAATAGTGTTTGTGAGCACTTAGGGAATCTGCACATGCACAAGTCCATGGGGACTGATGAGATCCACTCACGAGTCCTGAAGGAACTGGCAGATGAAGTTGCTAAACCTCTGTCCATAGTATCTGAAAGGTCATGGCAGACTGGTGAAGTTCTTCCTATCTGGAAAAGGGCAAACATAACACCCATCTTCAAGAAGGGAAAAAAGGATGGCCCTGGGAACTACAGACCAGTCAGCCTCACCTCTGTGCCTGGCAAGATCATGGAGCAGATCCTCCTGAAGGCTCTGCTAAGGCAAATGGAAAACAAAGCAGAAGTGGTTGGTGGTAACCAGCATGGCTTCACCAAGGGCAGATCATGTCTAACAAATTTGGTGGCGACAGTGAACAAGGGAAGAGCAACTGATGTCATCCACCCAAACCTGAGTAAGGTTTGACTCTGTCCCACATGACATCCTGGTCACCAAACTGGTAAAACACAGACTTGATGGATGGAGCACTGCTGGATAAGGAATTGGCTGGATGGTCACACACAGANAATGGCTGAGAGCAGCCCTGAAGAAAAGGACCTGGGGGTCTGGGTGGATGAGAAGCTCAACATGAGCCAGCAGTGTGCCCATGTGGCCCAGACAGCAACTGTGTCCTGGGCTGCATTAAGAGCAGCATGGCCAGCAGGGCAAGAGAGGTGATTCTCCCCCTTTACTCTGCTCTTGTCAGACCCCACCTGGAGTACTGTGTGCAGTTCTGGAGCCCCCAGCACAAGAAGGACATTGAACTGTTGAAGTGAGTCCAGAGAAGGGCCACGAAGATGATCAGAGGGCTGCAGCACCTCTGCTATGAGGATAGGCTGAAAGAGTTGGGGCTCTTCATCCTGGAGAAGAGAAGACTTTGAGGAGACCTTATAGTAGCCTCCCGGTATCTAAAGTGGCCTACAAGAAGGCTGGGGAGGAACTAGGTCTTGTAATGACAGGACAAGGGGGAATGGGTTTAACCTGGAAGAGGGGAGATGTAAACTGGATTTTAGGNGGCTGCAGCACCTCTGCTATGAGGATAGGCTGAAAGAGTTGGGGCTCTTCATCCTGGAGAAGAGAAGACTTTGAGGAGACCTTATAGTAGCCTCCCGGTATCTAAAGTGGCCTACAAGAAGGCTGGGGAGGAACTAGGTCTTGTAATGACAGGACAAGGGGGAATGGGTTTAACCTGGAAGAGGGGAGATGTAAACTGGATTTTAGGAGGAAGCTCTTTACAGTGAGGGTGGTGAGACACTGAAACAGGTTGCACAGGGAGGTTGTGGCTGCTCCCTCCCTGGAGGTGTTCAAGGCCAAGTTGGATGAGGCCTTGAGTGACCTGTTCTAGTGGGAGGTGTCTCTGCCTATAGTGGGGGATCAGAACTAGGCATGGACATGGATGTCATGGAGGCAGTCCAGAGGAGGGCCACGAAAATCATCAGAGGGCTGGAGCACTTTTCCGGAGAGCAAGAGTTGGGGTTGTTCAGCCTGGAGAAGAGAAGGCTCCGAGGAAGCTCTTTACTCTGACAGTGGTGGAACACTAGAACAGGTTGCTCAGGGAGGTGATGAAGGCCCCATCCCTGGAGACATTAAAGGTCTGGCTTGATGGGGCTCTGAGGAATCTGATCTAGTTGGGGATGTCCCTGCTGGCTGAAGGGGGACTGGACTAGATGACTTTTAGGGTTCTTTCCTACCCATTGCATTCTATGACTAGATGATCTTTGAGGTCACTTCCAACCTAAACCTTTCTATGATTGTACAAACCTTTTATTATTCTTTAAGAAGTCCCAAGTGCTACTGAGTTCTCAAAAGAAGCCATTCACATGAGAAAGGCTGGCTGAGGACTGTTCCACTGACAACTGACCAATGTCACGATTTCATAGCATTGATGTCCCCTGTAGTCATGGCATCCAAAGTAGATGTCTACCTAAATCTAATGCTGTTGTTATTTCCTGGCAACCGGCAGGAGAATAACATTGTGAAATCTGGTCTCCTAGAACAAAGGATGAACAAGCACCAATTTAACATCTTCCTCTAAATAGAATTAGTTTTAGTGGGATGCTTCTATCAAAACAGCAAGGCGACTTTCAGCAACTATAGTCAGGAGCCAAAAGATCATTACAAGCCATATTGGCAACACTTTTCTCTCGCCCCATACACACATTCAAAAATACACACAAGTTTACATGCCTCATGGTCGTATTTTGTGTGGTAATTAAGCAAACTCAGCATGAAATTAAATGGCAGCTTGCTTCAGTGAACAGTCTGTTCTACCAAACCAAAGTTCTTTTATCTTTTTCTTAATTAGTTTCAGAGGGGTGGAGGGAACTTTTATCACAAGTTTTTCAGTCAGACTAATCTAGTGTGACATTTGGCTTTCATCAAATGACAGTGGGTACCAATTGAAAGGTTCTGTTTGGTTTCCCCCGATGACCATAAGATGTTCTTGTAAGAAAATGTTACACACAAGGAAAAGTTAAGCCCTCTCTACAGCACAGTCAGGGCACTGTGTGCCAGGAATGCCAGCCTTTCTTGTTTTCAGTGCCAGCCCTTTTGTCTTCCACACTACCAAGCCTCTTAAGGTCCCCACATCATCACTGCCTTCCCCTGCCAAGTATGTGGCTCTTTGAAGTCTCTCCTTGCCCACCATGCTCCAGTCAGAGCAGTCATGGCAGAGTGGCTTGAGGCACTTCTCTGCTTCAACATCATGAATACACCACTTCAGAAGCGCTTCCCTGTCTCACCAGCGTGGGAACCTTTCAGAGCAGGAGCACTGTTGGGGTGACTAAAGACCTGCGTCTGCTGAAGAGGACAGAGTTCACTTGCTGCCTCCTGCAGGAGCCACTGACCCAGACCTGCAAGCTGGCCTGCTGACATCCCAGTGTGTCCTAGCTGTGGAAAAAACAAAAACAACAACAAAGTGAGAAAGAAACAGCTTCTCACCTCAGTCTGCCTAGAGCTCTGTCCTGGTCTGGTTTGTGCTTGTGCACCAAGCTGGTGCAGGAACTCTGTGCGTGCTTGCAGAGGAGGCCTAGGAATTGGCCACTAGGTGACTAAAAGTGTATTTATAAATATGAATCTTCCACTAAAAAAATAAGTAGCACAATTTTCATTTCACATTGCATATCTGAGATCCCTCTGGCCCTCTGGCACATTTGTCCTAAAACTCAGATTAGGTCAAGATTTAGTAAGTTGCCTACTCAGAGCAAAACATTCTGTATAAGAGAATCTTAAGGAGCTCTTCCTGTCTTTTCATAGCTCACTCTGTAAATCATATAGAAAATTGGTTTTTAAAATGTCTGGTCCATGAGAATGCAATTATTTCTGATCAAGCTGAAGTGGAATTTCTATAGGTGCAGTAACTCCTCATTCTTCCTAAGTCAACCTGCTACAGTTAGGAACCTCAAAAAAGTCTTCTGATACAAGTCTCAAAATTTTCATATCTTGAATTGTAGACTTTCCAAATTTTCATCCAGGTTATTCCCATCTGTGCTGGTTTGAAGTAATTGGAGGATTTGAATGAGAAATTAGACTATAGGCTGAGAAAGGAAAACATTAGATCCTGAACTTGGCCTTTGGACACTACTATCACAATTCTGAACGGAATAATATTTCATGCAAGTCTAGGATGTAAAAGTGGCTTTTCTGAGTAGGGACCACGCTTTGCATGCTGTCATCTGTAGCAAGGTTTGGGGACTTTATTGGTCTGTGAAATGTGATTTTAACAGATTTGTTCTTTTTTTGTTGTTATAATTAATTAGTTCTTTTTGAAAGCTTCACTTCTGCTACCATAACCACTTGCAAAACAAAATGTTTGAGATGCCTTTATTTTGTGGATAATATAATGCATTTTTGTACAAGCAACAGAGTCACCATAACGCATCCTTTCTTGTGCAAATTATGCACAAATCTAAACAGGATCCACAGGATTTATCTCTTGGACATTTTTAGAAGTCTGTATGGGCTGTGTGAATATTAGTGACAGCAGATTTTATCCGTGGACTTTATCATCCCCCTATGGCCTGTCTGTCAAACTCCTATTTACATGATAAAACCTGATACATGCATATTGACAGGGAAAGCAAATTTGCATTAGTCATTTATTTCACAATTGTTTTTCCATTAAAAACATTTTCCAAAGTAACAAAAGGACTTCTTGACTTTTATGAGATGATTGTCTAATATGAAATTGATTTTTTTTTTCCAAGGGAAATTATATTGATTCAGAAGCTGTTAAAGGAGAGGTGCTAAAAGTTGGAAACAAAAGCTGTGAAAACCTCCTCCTGCAGTCAGAATCAATTCTGTGTACAGTTCCCAGCGATCTACTGAAATCCAACAGTGAGCTAAACATAGAGGTAAGGCAGCTACACCACACATGGTATATTAATGCCTTTTTTGGTATCATTCCAAATACCACTATTGAACCTAGAAACTTTAAATTTAATCCAAAGACTGTGTTTACAGAGATATTTCTATCTGTTTGTTTAGGGTGGAAATTCAAATATTATTGACTATCTGGAAACAAATATTCTCATCATGGTTGTCATTACCTGCTTGCCCAGAGACTTTCTGGAGCCTTAGGCACAAAGTAGGACCTAAGCTAAGCAGAGAAATGAAATTATAGTTATTAATCCAAGCATAAGAGAAAACATGGGAAAGAACAGGAAGCTGTAATAGTGTAGGTTAACTTTGGAGATCACAAGCCCTTTTTTCAGCAAAAAATTCTGCTGCAGTCAGAAGGAACAGATCCTTTCTGAAAGAGTCTTTTGTCTCCTTTTTATAATTTCATGTCAATTCTCTTTGCTAGAAGCAGACACCACAAATGTTGAGTTTCACTGTGGTTCTAAAGGTGATCTCACTAGAGTCACTCAGCATTCTACTGCAAGTTCAAATTCTAGACAGCTTTGACCTACTGATTCATAGAATACGACACAACTCTTTCAGAATTTTCATACATATTTAAAGATCTTTTAAAAATAAAATCACTGTAGAATAAGACTTCCTTTAAACTATGAAATTTGCCAATCCTGAACTCTGATTCACTAAAAACAGTGGAGACTTTGTTAGTCATGTAAGTGTGATTAGGATCAAAAGCTGTTTGGAGCAAGTACCATCTTATTCTGTCTTTATGGCACTCATCTCAGTAGGATCCCGGACCATGTGATACTGTAATCTAAGTAAGCAGTAATAATTAATTTGCTTTATTACAGAAAATATTGATTTTTTTTTTTTAAGTACAAATTAAATTTCTTGGATGTATCGAACTATAAAATCACATGCAGCTCTCCTTATGGTATATCCATTTCCCAGACCTGCAAATGCCTAATTACTTGTACATGTAGTACCTTTGCACCTGCTATGTTCTGTATCTGTTCACATTTTTACACATGCAGCTGGGACTGGCACTGCATTCAATCAGTTCTGCTGTGCAATATTTCCTCAACTTCTTGGGAACAGATATGCATGGCATGTATTTCATGCATAGAAAAGAACACAACATAAAGGGGTTAAGTAAGGTTTCTGCTTGTTTACTGGCAAGGTGCCTCAGAAATTGCAGTCTGCCCAGCGAAGAAGAAAATTTTCTCTTTTGACGGGCAAATCCATCATTACAGTACCCAGAGGAATGAATTCCACAGGAGGAAGAGAAAAGATGGCCAAATGCATTCCAACTGACTGAGCTAGTGCCATGTGACCCAAACCAGTTTTTCCTTGTTAGCTGCATGGTGTTTGTTTGGTTGCTGATTTTTTGGGGTTATTTTTTTTTTTTTGTTTGCTTTGTTCTGTTTTGTCTCTTTAAACTATCAACAAGCTGGAAGCTGGCAAGGACCTAAAATCCAGGCATGCTGTCAACAGCACTAGAGTTTGATGTTACAGCATATCTATGCCAGAAGGACATGTATTAAAGACATTTGGGTTGGTTTTTTGTTTTGTTTAATTTGTTTGGTTTTTTAACAGACATCTCAGTCCATATATACATAAGCCCAGACATTTGAGTAAAAGTATGAATTCAGCATTTTGAATTAACATCTGGTAGCACTGGAACCCTGTTAATCTGGAGTGCGTATGTGAGGGTGTGCTGTATATGTGGTGTAGCACATGCATCGCTGTGTCACTACCAGGGAATGTGAGGGTGTGTATTGAATCATAAAAATGTAGATCTGCTTTCGCGTACAGCAACATAACAATTTCTCCACTCCCAGTGTCTTATCACAGTACAGCATCACAAAATCAAGATTTAATACACATGGGGCATATCAGCTCACACTTTGGAAATAATAATCTACTTCTTACTTGTCTTAAAATCATCACACTATTTACTTTGGTACTAATAAGCTAATTCTTACTTGTCTTAAAATCATCGCTTTTTTTTTTTTTTTTTTCCAGTGGAAACAAGAAGTTTTGTCAACAGTGATCGGAAAAGTGCTGATCCGGCAAGATCAAAATTTCACAGGCCTAATTGCTGGAATTGTTTCAACATCAGTTTTAATTTTTATCTTTTTGGTGTTTTTCCTCTGGAGAAGGAAGAATAAACAAATTAAAGGTCCATCATAGTCCATTCCATCAAATAACTCCATCACTTTGTCTTAGCTTTTAAAAACTTCCATCAATTTCTGTTTTGCTTATCTGCCATGCAATGCCCTGTTGTAACCTGCCAGCAGAGGTTTCACAATCAAGTCCTCCAACGTTTAGTTGCATTTCAGTCCTTGGCACTTGACTGAGATGGGTGAAGTGCCACACTATTTCTAAAGGAGAGGATTCCAGAGGAACTGGGAGATATTTGGAAAATTCTTCCTCAGATGGCCTTGAAAGAGAGGATGAGTAAATTACATGCATGGAATCACACCTACTTCAGCTTCATTCACTTGCCTTTTAGTCATCCCAGATGTACTTAGGTTGTGCAAGACACTGAGCACTGTGGTGTTGTGGTGTCCTGCTCACCCAAATCATGGATTTGGTCAGAGAGTGCATCCATTCTGGCCACCATGTCTGGGCTTCCTTCCAGTGGGAACCACTACACTACACACAGGGAGAGGATGCAGGGAGCTAGTGTATTCTGATGCAGTACCACAGTGAGACCATAAAGATAGCCTCAGAAGCTTCAAAGTCTCTTTGATCTTCCAGTGTGGCCAAGAGTGAGGCTTTTACCACAAGTTACAGTAAATCTTGTGCTTGTTCCAATAGCTCAAGTTCAGGTCCTGCACTCATCTACCTCAGCAGCAGCCCAACCCCTTTTCCAGCAAAATATAACAGCTAAATATAAGTAAAAACCTAAATGTATGTTGGCACGTAGTAATCATGAAAGTTTTCTAATATTTCTTTCTCTTCCTGCTTCAGATCTGGGAAGCGAACTAGTGCGCTACGATGGCAGAGTGCACACTCCTCACCTGGACAGACTGGTGAGTGCAAGAAGCGTAAGTCCAACAACAGAAATGGTTTCAAGCGAATCTGTAGACTACAGATCAACTTTTCTAGAAGGTATGCCTTTATTAAGAATCTGTACAGGTAGTATTTTGTACATCTTGCTTTGGATATGTCTTCAGATGATAGCTATTTTGATCAATATCTTCATTTCAGTTTCTTATTGGTTTCTCTGTGTCTGCATTGTTTGGGACTTCCATGTGTCCACAGGTTTGCTATTTGATCTGAGCTTCTCAGGTACTTCCCAAGATTAAGGTGCAAAGGATTTTTATTTTTATTCAGGTTGGAGAAATATATAAACCTCTCTGTAATTATGACCTACAAAAGTGATTTTAAGTGGTTGTAGGTTTAGAGTGTCTCAGTAACAGTCATTATACAGCAGTTCTGTCACTCCGTGAAGTTTTGTCTGGTCATGCCTGTCCTATAAACATCACATTGTGTATGATACAGAAATACCGATTTTAAAAATGAGGCAAAAGGATTTGAGAACTGTGACAAAATGAGTGGAAGTCTAAGAGGGCTTAGATGCCAATCGTAGAAAACATGCTTTTCGTTTTCAGGCCTGTGGAAATTAGGGAAGAATAACCCTATGCTGAATACATTTTTGTGCCTTATAACACCATTTTAGAGTGAGTATTCTCCAGAAGAGCATACTACTGCATTTACCGTATCACTTTAAGCTGTACGTGTCCTTTAGGACACGTGGAGATTCTGTGATTATCATCAAAGAGTCTTTAACTATTAGGAGTTACCATACTATAATATTTGAGATATCACAGCTGTTTGTTACCTTTGTACTATTTCTGGTGCTGCCATATATAACTTAACATAAATCACTCCAAATCCTTATTCCACCTTTGTAATCCCCAGTCATGGAGCTGTATGAAAGCCAGGCCCATTCCTGGCTTCCTTTATGATTCTTTAATTGCTGCCACCAGCTTGCACGGGAAGTTTCTTGATTGAAGCATTCCCAAAGGAAAAGGAAAGCCTGTTCCACAGGTTAGAAGGGAAAGTGGTACACAAGACATGCAAAGATCCTTCATGGAAGGTAAACCTGCTGTGCTCCTGGGGCCATTGTGCACTGGCAAAGTACAGGCAAGAGCACACCCAGGAAGAAGGTGTGTTCATTAATGTTCCTCAAGGAATGTTTAGTCAAAGAGTAAAATGGGATGAACTTCAGAAAACACACAGATTTACATCTAGCAGCTATAAAAATTATTTTGCAGCCATGGCCAGAGTATTTTGCTATGATTATTAAATAGGTATTTGCCTTCAGTAACATAAATGTGGTTTTGTAAATGTTAAGTCTGTATTTTTGCTTCTAGGTAAAGTAAGCAGCACTGAGTTTTTCTCAGCACTTTCAGTGATACTGGCATTATATGAAAATTCCCCAATTGTTATGCTTACATAAAGCATGTCTGTACAACATCTTTTATGCTTTTTATGCTCTCTTATATCTGGTAATTTCTGTTGTTAAATTTATTATCTCTTTTTCTTCTTCTTCTTCTTCTTCTTCTTCTTCTTCTTCTTTTTTTTTTTTTTTTTGACCCTGGGCTAAATTTTGTTCATTGACTCCACTGGAGTCATTCCAGACTGAAATTAGTGTAAATTAAACTTAGTTCATTGATTTTATTACAAAAAATATTGCACAAAAACCTTTTAAACAAACATGATTTTAAATACCTGAGCAACATGCTATTGACAAAAATAGTTTTCTCATATAAATGATCTCTGCTTGACTGAAACATTTTAATTTCTGCTATTTTAAATCATCTGGCTCATGTTATTTTCATGAGTAGCACCAACTGTATTATCTTCAGCAGTTACAGGATATGAATCACCTCTAGGCATTTCCCTGGTTGAATATTTACCATTGGATAAATATAGCTAGTCACCAGCAGCTTGGAAACCTTCATAAAATGTAGAGTTCCCTACCAAATTAGAACATTACAGTAATGAAAGGTTTGATGTTTTTAATTGTTCACTACTTCTTCCTCCCATATCACTGTCATTTTCACAATTTACTCTTGTTACTTCCAGTTACTAGAAACGCTAAAATCCACTACTTGGCAAGAACTGGCAAGGCTTCATCCCATCCCTTCAGAAAAGTGGAATTTTTTTCCATTTACCTTCATAAAAGTAGAGCTGAGACAAACCTAAGTTTCTAGTGACATGGTTTTCCTGTAATTTGGCAGGTTAGCAATGCATATTTTATTTTCCCCTTTGTGACCAAAACTTCTGCAAAGCCAAGCCATTTCCAAACTGATAAACTCGAACTTTGTTTAGCAGTGGAATAAAATTCTTCATTTTCCCAGAAGTCTGAAAGTATTGTAACAATTTCTGTTCATCTTGCAGATCAGTTTCCAGGCATGTCTCAGAATGGATCATGCAGACCTGCCCAGTACCCGCACTCTGACCTCTCCCCAATTCTGTCTAGTGGAGACTCAGATTTAGCCAGTCCTCTTCTCCAAACTAATGTCCACATTGACATCAGTGCCTTAAATCCTGAACTGCTCAAAGAAGTGCAGCATGTGGTTATTGGTGCTGACAGCCTGATTGTGCACTTCAGTGAAGTAATAGGAAGAGGTGAGTACTACAACTCTTACCTTGCAAACTGCTATTCTTTTTACGCACCCGTTCATTATAAACCCTTCTGAATAAGGTGTCTACACGGGGCGTTTTCAAGCTTTTTGCTTCTTACAGCACTGCATCCCATGCACCAAATAAAGGGGGGAACCAAAGGGCTCTTCTCTGAAGTCAGATGAAGGATTGTGCATTTGATCAGTTGGAGAAGGCACCAGAAGAAGGAAGGAATCTGCCAATTAATGGGGCTCCTTTGAACTCAGAGGCTTGCTGGTTCACTCACCATTTTCCAAGCTATAGAAAAGCTCAGCCAGATCATCCGAGCTGCAGCAGAATATTGCATGGCCTTAAGGCAAATGCCTTAACGGCAGGGGGTGCCGAAGCAGGGACACCAGCAACCTTCAACTCGGAGCCTGAGAGCAGGCAAGATTGCTACACAACTGGGCAAACTCCTGCTGTCACTAGTGCGTTCAGTAGATAGCCCCATGGGCCAGGTGAAATGCACACAACCCCTTACTCTGCAAGCTTTTCCCAGCTCTGAGGAACTCGCTCTTTGTTTCCTCCCACCAAAGGCTCTCCATTCCCCCTCAAACCTCTTTCATCCCAGCTGCAGTAATGTGTAGTTCCTGATTCACTTCCCTTTATTTTCTTCCTGATATAGCAAGTCACTTATTCTGAATTTCTCCCATCATTCCTCTTCCTTTCACCCCCTAAGTAGGTGCCCTCCTTTCATAGCCCAAGCTAGTATTTCTGTTAAGGGCATTTATTAAACTCTATTCTATTGAGTACCTACTAGTTAACACAAATAGAAACTGCATTTTCAGTACCTCTGCAGATCGTACATGAGAGGTTTCTGACTGAGTATCAGAACACTGATAAAGATTTGACTATAAATTATATTTCTAATGCCTCTTCTGCAGGAAAACACCCACAGATCCTACAGTCAGTGTGTTTCCCTACCACGTATTCCAGTCCATCATTCCTATAGCAAGGGTGGGCCTTTTTCTTTCCTTTCTCGTTTCAGAGAAATCCAAGTAGTTTCCCATTTTTTAATTTTGAAAAATATCAAGAATGACACCATCAAAATTAACAAATTTTAATTTTCTCCACCAAACTATTTTAGACACACCCGATCCAAGCTTTAGGATTTGTGCCCAGGCTCCAAACAGTCTGTGGTCTGATGGGATTTTAGTTGTTTTTATAAAACAAAGTTTGTATTAATTTTGCTTTGAGCCAAAAGCAAAGCCAGCTGGGCTCTGACCAGCACATATGAATGGAACCCAGTAGCATTAATCAAATAGTCTTGTTCTCCATAGTACTCACACTTGACAGAAAACTATTTTGCAAACACTAGTATTTTTAAAGTGTCCAGTAAATAGCACACATGTGAAGGAAAGCCACTATTACATGTACATAATCTGATTTGGATAAATTAATGTATGTGTCTGGAGCACAAAGTTTTTTGTCTCCCAAGCGGATCAACCTGACTTCTCGTAGTAGGTTTCCTCATACTAGGTTTCTGTAGACTACCCCATTTGCTTGTCAGGAAAGCACTGGATCATGAAGATTTTCTGTGTTCCTGGCAGTTTATTTCACTGCTCAGACGGAATTTGCTCACCACCTTTTAGTGATACTTTGCACTCAGAATTAAGATATAACAGAGACTACAGGCCACTGCCTAATGATTTGGTCAGTCTATGATCAGTGGAGCAACTCACAAAACATTCATGACACCACTTATAACACTCAACATTTGCCATGGAATATCAAGACCTGAGAGACTGTATGCAACATTCCCCTGAAGATGCATCAGGACTGTACAGTTTGGTAAACCATTTAGCATGGACTTTGCAAACCACTGAGAGCCACTGATCCAGTGGTCAAGTTAGCTCCTAAGTGCTCCCTTGTGCCTTCCAGTGCCCTCCTTTGACATGTATCTCGCAAGAGTGTATGGTGGGACTGGGCTGACATGGCTTTTGTGCACATTGTCATTCCAAGAACATGGAGTGTTATGGCACCACTCTTGCCACTATTTACACTCTCCATCCATATCAAGAAGTATCAGTTATGCTGCAGTTTCCTTTTATGTAACGGTGGTTTTATGTGTTAGTTAGGAAATATCTTTTACAAGCATTGGGAATTGGACAGAAATTAAGCATGGTTATTTTCCTAAAGCATAATTGCCACCCAGTGGAAGCTACCAAAAGTTAATTTTACTTATTAAAGCTAATCTCGCTTATTTTTTCACACAGGACATTTTGGGTGTGTGTACCATGGGACACTGCTGGATAATGACAGCAGGAAAATTCACTGTGCCGTGAAGTCACTAAATAGTGAGTTACATGTTTAATAGTGAGACATTACCATCGTTCTAAAGATAACCAGAGTGAACTCATTAATTACAGTGAAGAGTACTTTCACAAATAAAGAGTCTTAGTTGAAGCTGGATCAGATGTGCCTCTGGAGCAAGTCCAGTGACTTCAGATTACTACAAGGGATTGATATGTATTTGTACATCAAGTGAAATTCCCATTTATTTCCTCTACAAAGAAAAGGACTCAGGAAAATGAGGGCAAGACAGTGTCAGGTTTTATTCTATTTATTACTGAAGATTTGGGTTTGGAATTTAAATTGCTTAAAAAGTAGGCAAAGCTACTGGAAGAACAGAAGTATAAAAACATTTATTAAAGGCTTTAATCAAGTGTTGTTATTCAGTTCTAAATAATTCATAATAAGGAAAGGAGAAACAGAAAATTGCCAACAAGCTGGTTTTGGTCATTATAAGAAAACTGCTGCACATAACCTAATTGTAATGTGGGTGGTGGGGAGCATGTTTGTAGTTTCTGACTATCACTTTGTTGTGCAATGACATGGATCAACATACCAAAAGTAATTGTAATTTGTTTAGGTTTCTTTTAATTAACTGATCTTACTACTGGATTTCTCAGGGATTACAGACCTAGAAGAAGTAGCTCAGTTTCTGAAAGAAGGAATAATCATGAAAGATTTCACTCATCCCAACGTTCTGTCACTCCTGGGAATCTGTTTGCCCAATGAAGGATCCCCCTTAGTTGTTCTTCCATACATGAAACACGGAGATCTTCGAAACTTCATCAGGAATGAGACTCATGTAAGTACACGGTGAGGTCAAATGGTAGCCACACCCTTCTCCAACACCACAGGTTATAAGGTCTAATAATTACATTAAGTCTATAACTTGCTGCTACTACACCTTAACCTTCAGCACTTGCTTAGGCTGACACCAAGTCTGACCACAATGCTGCCACTTCTTCCCTCTTAAATTCCTCTCTAGAATGTTTCCCAGAAATTATCAGCAGTAAGTATTTCTCATTTCCCATCCCTAAGCCTCTTTTGTAAACAAGTGTGTTTATGAGACCTAAGTGAAGGAGCCCAGCCATCTGCTGGTTTAAACCAGCATATCTCTGTTGACTTCAGCACAGTTGTGCCAGTTGTCACCATCTGCTTTTCCAGCTCTCAGGTATAGAATCTTCATGTACAGCTAGTGTCACAATCCTGTTATTAGCAGTATTTTTTCTCTTATCTTAAGAAAGAAAACAACTATTGTTATACAAACTACAAGTACTCTATTATCAGCAACTTTCCCTGTTTACATTGGAAGACTACAGATTTCTCAAGTCACAGAATTAACCAGGTTGGAAAAGACCTTTGAGTTCATTGAGCCCAACCTATCACCATTAGGCACCATGGCACTAAGGGCCTCATCCAGTCTCCTTTTAAACACCTCCAGGGATGGTGACTCCACCACTTCCCCGGGCAGCCCATTCCAATGGCAAATGACTCTGTGAAGAATTTCTTCCTAACGTCTAGCCTAAACCTGCCCTGTCACAGCTCGAGACTTTGTCCTCTTGTTCTGTGAAGAGACCAACCCCCACCTGGCTACAACCTCTCTTCATGTAGTTGTAGAGAGCTATAAGGTGTCCCCTGAACCTTCTCTTCTCCAGGCTAAAATGTGCCTCACTGCATTTTCTCAAGTACGTCTTGCCTCAGTTAATGTAAGACAACTTTATGCTGTAGTATTTTACTTACTTCACAGTGCTGGGACAATGTAAAGTGACTTCTGAACTAATAGGACTTGTCCCCTCCCTCTATGGCAATTGACAATAGCCAGTAAAATTTTTAAAAACAATGAAATTGCCAGTTGTTGGGGGACTTAAGATTTCTAAGGTAAGGACCTTCTCCATTTTGAGCTTTCTTCATTCTACAAGCAACAGGGCCCATGTCTATGAATGGTGCTCCTGCCTGAAATAAGAACAATAATGACCACAGTTGAACAAGATTGTTCTACAGAAGACAATGTCAGAGAGTGTCAACAACACAAAAATCTGTTGGACCTTACTCTTACTACTACATAATAAGTCATACTGTTGGACAAAAGACTTACATATAAATATATTTATACATATTATAACATTTAATGTTTTCAATAAGGTCTCACTTTGTAAACCAGCAGAGTTACCAACCTTTGTGAAAAATTTTTCCTCTAGTAACTGCAAAGGTCTCATTTGCAGTGCAAATGGCATCATGCTGATGACAGCTTGCAATTTATTTTGCCCCACATAGGATGCTTTTCTTTCTTGGTCATTTCAGCTGATTAATCCCAAGTTCATAGTTAGACCCTTCTACTGAGTTGCATGTTACTACTCTTAAGTTCTCAAATTTTGTGTATTAATTGTAATGCTGGGGGTTCAGCACACTGCTCCCTTTTCCAGCCCAGGTCACTGCTTATACTGAAAACTCCACTTTCCTGGAGTCTGTCAGCATTTTTTTTATTTCTTAAAGCATGAATCCTCATGGGAGGCAGAACTTGACCTAAACTTACACCATTTTTACTGCAAGCACCACATTCTGGTGGCATGATAGGTGTGTCAAAACCTGAAAGTCACACCATAAACCAGCCTGCTCCTTGCACTTCTGCATTCATTGTATCATGTAAATGTTTGTATTTTACAGAACCCAACAGTAAAAGATTTAATTGGATTTGGCCTTCAGGTCGCAAAAGGGATGAAATACCTTGCAAGCAAAAAGTTTGTTCACAGAGATTTGGCAGCAAGGAATTGTATGTAAGTACAAACATCTAATTCCAGCCATGGTATCACACTTGTCTGTGTAAGAGAAAGTTTCCAGGATCCTGCTTTTTTTAGTCAACACAGGGTGCGTTTTTCATTGTTCCATAATTATACTGATTTTTTTTTGCATACTAATGAGCTACTCAGCTTGCTAAGGGCTTGCCTTTTACACATAAGCTTTTTTTTGAGTGTGGGAAATAAGAAAAGCTGAGGTGAAAGTGTAGCCTCTCAAAATCATTGGTTAGGGAATTTAAAAGGCATCTCCTAAGGGAAGTTAAGCTGCTGTTGTCTCAACTTGCTGTGCTTCCACTCAGCCTCTTTAGAAGCAGCATGTCTCTACTGCCGCACCTAGCAGAAGGGAGAAGAACACAGGAGAACTTTGTGAGAAAAACAGGAACACAAACACCAGTGAGACCTCCTGACAGCAACCTTTCATTACATGTGCATGAGCCTACTTTGGCTCAGTTGCACATAGAAATTAACATTAAAAAAAAAAACAAAAAAACAGATCATGCAAAGAATCTTCCTAGTGTCTGGATAGTCAGTTAAATTCACACAAAGACTCACTGATACAGGAGTTGCCAGTACTATTATGCTGATTCATCACCTATGTTGTGAATTAATGAGGTACAAGATTAATCATTAGAGTTTATTTTTAGCACATTATAATCTGGAACTCTCTGCAAGAAGTTTATTCACTTGTGACATTAGATTTTTTTTTTTTCCCTTCAAAGGGTGCACACTTATGCAGCTGAACAGCTTCTGAAAAGATAATTTTCTTACAGCTGCTTATTTTTTAAGGCAGGTAAAAATTCACAAGTGAAATGATTTTCAGGTTTCCCAAGAAAAAAGGAATTGGGTCACTGGATAAAATTCCTGGTTCGTTTAATCAAAGTACAAATAATGGCAGCAAGATATTCCCTCTGCCTACTGTCTTTTCCTTGGGTGAGTAGGGAACAGGTATCAGGATGTCTCACATTGCCAACTGAATGGCTGCTTTTGTATGGCTCAGCACTTCAGAGCCTGGAGAGCTGCTACTGTTGAAGAGGAAGATGTAGAGCTGAAGACCCACATTCCCCAGCAGCTATGTGCAGTCCAGCGCTCAGAATGCTGCAACTGCAATGTCTATCAGAAAGGAAAACAGAATCTAGATACAGTTCACATGGATTCTTGACTCTATTATGTTGTCTTAGAAAAACTGCAGGAAGCTGCTATGGCACAAACTGTCCACCAATGACCCATCAGGGTTCCCTCCTACTCCATCACATCTGGTTTACTTATCACATCAGTAAATACAACAAACAGATGGTTGTGTGCCATTTAGAGGGACTTCAACAGACTACAGTTACCCAGACAGAAATATCATAAATTCAAGACAGGGAAGTTCCACATACATGGAGCAAGAGAGGGGATTGCCCAAAAGAGCAGGTGTTTGCTGTGCATCTATAATGAAGGATAGGCTTAAGCCAGCCAACAGCCATGTGTTTTCTGACAGTGATACCGCTTAGCAGGACAAATGCCAGTCTTAGGAGGAGCAAAACTAAGGAGACCTGGTATGGCTGAGCTGTCATCCCAGCAGAACTTTTCCTTGCGCCATGATGGGTCACTCTTTATCAAAACTGAAAGTGAACAGGGAAGGTGATGCCTTGACTTGGAAATTAAACTGAGAGATTTCTAAGGATAAGGAAGAAGAAACAGCTGTGGGAGAAATGATATAGCATGCAATCAGGCTACTAGCAAAAATCTTTTTATACAGAGCAATTGTTTCAAAAGAATTGTAATTCAAATTATGTTATCAAAACAATATCAGTAATTTCCTGAGTTTATTCACTTTGTTAAATGGGTGTCAAATGCACTTTGCTGCACTTTTTGTTTCACAGTTACATTAGTTAATAGATCTGAGATAAAGTACTGCCTTCCAGAGCCACAGGCTCAAATGTGCAAGACGCTCATTATAACCCACCATCACTACAAACCTTGCCTTCTCAGTTGCAGATAATGCTTTTTGTCATTTCTCTAGGCTGGATGAAAAATTCACTGTCAAGGTTGCTGATTTTGGTCTTGCTAGAGATGTCTATGATAAAGAATACTACAGTGTGCACAATAAAACAGGAGCTAAACTGCCAGTGAAATGGATGGCTTTAGAAAGTTTACAAACTCAGAAGTTCACAACAAAGTCAGATGTGGTAATGTACAAACATATTGTATCACCTCTTAACTTCTCTTAAATTGCCTGGGGCGTCTCTAGTATTTAATGAATGGACTAACTCCAACCCAACACTTACATTTAAATCCAACTTTAGTTCCCATAAGAATAAGAAACTGTTTCTACATCCAGAAAAGGTATTTGTCCCAAACAAAAAGCAACAAGTTGTTGACCTGATTATCTGTTCCTGCTTAGGAAAGACTAGGGAGTTTAATTTCACTCCAAGGGAAATTAAATTCATTCCAAGTTGGAGCCAAACCCTGATATAGGAGGGGTTCTGGAAAGCTTGACAAAACAGGTTAACTCTGAGACTTGTAAAATTGAATAGTTCTCAAAAAGACTTTATTTGCTTTATAAATACTTACTGATTGCCTACAGCAACCTCAAATGTTACCTGCCCCTTTATGAAGAAAAAAAAATCATAAAGATGAAGTCATTAGTTGGCTGGATCACTTTGTGCGCTTTGTGTTTTAGCTCTCCTTTCAATCCAGATTCAAATTATCCTCTGATGCATGGAATTTTCACCAAGTATATTCTCTTCAGTATGTATTTACACAGGGTTAGTCAGATCATCAACTCATGTAAATTGGCAGAGCTCCATTAACCTCAGAAGAGGTCTGCCAATTTACACCAGCTAAGTAGAAAGCCTATAGGCTTCTTTTTTTTTTTTTCCTCTTTTCATTTTTATTTACTTAGTTCAGTTTCCCTGGCTCTAATTTAAGTGGCTTCTCAAGTCCCTACAGCAGTTATTAGCCCACTTAAAAGAAAGACGAGTGCAGTAAAATAACTTTTCAAGGGAAAAATACATGCATTTGAATGCCTAAATCTGTCAAACCATCTTCTAAAACTGGAATGTAAAGCCCTCCAACCTTATAACTTATATTTTATTTCTTTGCTTTCTTAGTGGTCCTTTGGTGTGTTGTTATGGGAACTTATGACAAGAGGGGCACCACCTTATCCTGATGTAAATTCTTTTGATATAACTGTTTACTTATTACAAGGAAGAAGGCTGCTACAACCTGAGTACTGTCCCGACCCACTGTAAGTAAATAGTTTGCAAAGCCTTCTGCAAACGCTGCTGATTCTGATACTATAGTAAGTGAGGCTGTGGGAGGAAGGAGGGTGGAGGTGTTGGGGTTTTTTACTTTTTTCCATGATTTAATAATTAAACATTTCTTTTATTTGAATGGCAGGTATGAAGTCATGTTGAAGTGCTGGCACCCAAAACCTGAGATGCGTCCAGCATTTTCTGAACTTGTTTCAAAAATATCAACAATCTTCTCCACTTTTATTGGAGAACACTACGTACATGTCAATGCTACTTATGTCAACGTGAAGTGTATTGCTCCCTATCCCTCTCTTTTGTCATCACAAGACAACACAGATATGGATGTTGACACATGACAAGTACGTCTGGAATAGAGGAAAATCCATTTGTAGTTGTATGAACAAAAAGCAAAATGTTCTGTCTACTACTTTTTACTGCCAGGTCTTTGTGAGAACACTGTTGCACATGTTTATGTTGTTGCCCGAGTTGCACAAGTACAAGGACATAATATCATATTGTTTAAGGCTATGGAATTCTAGAAACCATCACTGCAAATTCCAAGTATTTGGAAAACTGCACCAGTTTACCAAATCGAAGCATTGTGTGCCACCATCCAGAGCTAGTTCCCAATGGCTCTCATTAATGTGGGCTCAGACCCAAGAACAAAGATTCATCATTAATGCCATGAAGGAGAAAGTAGAATACCAATCAGTATGGCTGGAAGGGCTGTTACTGTTGCATGTACTTTAGGTTAATGAGCAGCAATGCAGAAATGGTTTTCACACAAAAGGCCAAGACAATGCTGAGAGTTACAGGAGTTTAAAATGTATTTTCATCCCACACAGTCCAAACTTCAGAGTTTTGCACATCGACAGGGTTTCTTAGAACACAGGCAGCCAAAAGAGCCAGCCGCATGGTAAATATCTTAAGAGAAATCAACACCAAAAAATGGTGTGCAGTAAGTATGTTAGCCTTGCCAGCTCTCTGGTGTAGTCAGACGGTACATAAACTGAAAGGAAAATCATTTAGCATAAAGTATGCCTTATGTCAACTTCATTCCAACATTCAACCACTTTGAGTCAAACAGCGTATGTCGACAGATCTCTCACTGAAAAATGCAAAGCCTATTTCAGTAAAGAATTAACTACTCTCTGAGAATAAAAACTTGAAGGCATCCTTATTAAATGTCAGGCCAGTCCCCGGGACATAATAGGGGCATCGTTATTCTAGAGAGGAAGAGGAGGCAGGCAGGCTGGCAACCCTTGGGTGCTGCTGTGTGGTGAGTCACACTGTGAGTGGCTGAAGCTCTGCCACCTACCCTTGGATGGAGCTGCTGCCAAAGATGAGTAAAGAGCAGAGGCATTCAGCCAGCTCTGACCTAAAAAGACACTGCCATAACAGGAGTGTTGATAACTTATTTGTGCCAGCCCTCAAGAGCTAAGAAGACTGATCAAAAGAAGAAACAGCGTTAGCCCTTCCCCCCCAAATGCCATCTCTTCTTGGATCACAAAACCCGGTGAATGATGATACATACTTTTATTTCTAAATTAGGACCAGAGAAACAATTTTGAAAAGAGATAATAAATAAAACTTTCATTAATTAGGGAAGAGTACTATAGCTTTAGGGCAACCATCACATGTCATTTCTGTTCCTGTGGAATTCTGTGCATACTACTGTATAGCTTGTTTAGTATAGGATAGAATCAGGTTTGTTGGTGTAAACACATAAAGTATTATATTTTTATAATAAAAAAAACAAAAAAGAAGTTTATTTTTAATGACATTTACAAAGTTTGGTTAGGCCACACAATACTGCACTGTGAACATTTCAGAAAATGTATGTCATCGTACATGAATCATGAATTGTAGCAGCCTTTAAAAAATGCTGTGTAGATATTAAAAAGGCAAAGAACTGACTGTAAACACACTCCACCCTAACTATAATATCTCCCTTGCTGCACGCCAGCCATTTTAAGATCTTCAAAGAGAGAGGTAGCAGATAAAGAACGGATGTAAGGGAGATACACTGTTATTGGGAGACAGTGTTATAACTGAAAGATTTATAACGACAGCAAAGTGTGTAGGCAAACTATGAGCAGATAATATTGTATTGTGTTTCATCACCACTTTCATTTCAGAAATGAATTTTAATGTCTGCTGAGAGCAATACTAATTCTAGATTGCTCAAAGACAAAAGGCTTTGCTGCAGGCAGAAAAAAAAAATCATCTCTGTAGTTGTTAAACAGCTAAGGAAAGTTACGACATAGATTTGGAGAAGATACTCCAAACTTGTACATACATGCTTGAGGAACGCTGCAATGTGAGACAGAGACATTTTTACTATTTATGAACTTTTGCTTAATAAAGTTAATGTTGTGTCTGGGACACCTGTAAGAATATGTGATTCTGGTAAAGATTTGATGTTAGTTCATATCTCTGCAAAGAGCTGAATGGTACTTAACGTTTATAGTTGTTGTTACAATCTAATAAACATGTTATTAAAATTAATTATTGTAATATTTTACTTTCCAAGTGCTGTAATTACTGTTCACAATTGACTGTTAAGCTGATAAAAGTTACAGAATCACAGAATGTTAGGGGCCAGAACAGGATCAACAGATCACACAGGAACACATCTAGGTGGGTCTTGAATATCTCTGGAGAGGGAGACTCCACAACCACCTGGGCAGCCTGTTCCAGTGTTCTATCACCCTCACAGTGGGAAAAAAAAAATTCTTATATTTCCATGGAACTCCCTATGCCTCAGCTTCCACCCATTGCCCCTTGTCCTGTCATTGGGCGTCACTGACTCTGTCCTCTTGGTACTCACTCTTTATCTATTTATAAACATGAATGAGGTCACCCCTCAGTCTCCTCCAAGCTAAGGAGCCCCAGCTCACTCCCTCGCTCCGCATAAGGAAGATGTTACACTCCCTTAATAATTTTTGTGGCTCTGCGCTGGACTCTTTCAAGCAGTTCCCTGTCCTTGATCTGAGGGGCCCAGAACTGGACTCAGTATTCCAGAGGCAGCCTCATCAGGGCAGAGTAGAGAGGGAGGAAAACCTCTCTCTAGCTACCAACCACAGCCCTTCTAATACACCCCAGAATGAGCACAAGTCTGTATACTTTGACTAACATAGGAAGAGTGCTGTGGAACTGGGCAATAGAGAGAGGAAACAACTCAGAAACTTAAAAATGTGGAGTGCAACAATAAATCAACCATGGAGTTCACCAGCCTCCTACCAATTAGTAGATCAGAAAAGGGTGCAGAATATTTGTTGTGAACAGCTATGGCACAGCATAAATAAGAAGTGTCTTGTCTAATCGCAGGCTGCACCCATACAGAGTCTTAAAATTCTTCATACACATAGAGCTGGGAGTGACATCTGAAGTTTGTAATTCAGGCATCATAAAGACTACCTATGTGGCCTACAAGGATGTCAGCACTTGCATTTAGCATCCAAGCTCCCTGATCACTCATGATCCACAAGAAACTTCAAGCACCTGTGTCCCCCATACTCATCCATCACATGTTTAATCTCTGCAAGGTTCTTTGTAACACTGGAAGAGAGGAAGCATTACACTCCCCATGTGCCTTGGTTCTTCTAGGGCAGTGTTAGCCAGCCACATTCTTCTCCCATGGATTTCCTCCCAGCTACATTAGATGCCTCTACTGAATTTGCAAGTTGTCCTGGTTTAGAGTGTTTAAATAGTGTGATACCAGGAGACAGAATATAACATACTACTATGTTCTGAGACCCTGTCCATCCCCTTAGAACTCTCTCTGTCTCTTGGAGGACTCTGTGGTCATCTTAAAGGCACTTGAGCCTCAAAACCACTACACAGGTTCATTTCTGAGAGTTGTATTTTAGATGGGTACCCTACAAACACTGCACATGCACTGTCTTGTGCCACTACAAAGCCAGGGGATGCTACAAGCTCATTTCTCCAGCAGCTTACTTCAGGGGGAGATTTTGTACTTAACTCACTGGGAAATATTTTAATGCAGAAAGGCTGAGCTTATTAAAAGCAGCATTTATATGCTCCTGTAATTTCAAAATATCAACAAACCAACAACAGAACACATTTTCTCCAGACACATTTAGTTCTTAACAGAAAATATATATGCTGTTTCAACTCCAAAGTACATTTTGTGGGAAAAAGGCCTTGAAAATAGCAGCTAAGGATGAAAATGTTCCGTTAGTGTCACAAGCCCAGTCCATCTAAAAGATTTGACATTTTAATTCTAATTATTTACATCTAATTTGTTTTCTGATACATTTTCAGAATTGCCCAGGAAAAAATCTCCAAGGTTTTACCACAGTCTGCTATTAATACTAGAGTCTTCAACTGAAAGCAGCACAACACACAGCCAAATGATGCTCTGAACTTGAATACCAGATTTGCAACACATTCCTCTGATTACTTATGACTTCTAAGTGATGTTATACATTGCATTTTTTAAAGGGTCAACAGAATCACAAGCTTCCAATGCTCTATCTTTTTGTCCTAGTAAGTTTATTTAGACCAGGTACACACTGCAGCAAATCTTCAGCTGACTCACACTGGCAGCTTTTCACCAGCATGAATATTAGTGGACACGACCCACGGTCAAAACATTGTGTAACAGATACCCTATGCAAGAGCCAAAAGATAAAAAACTTAGGGAGGGATAGCCACACCTGGAGTACTGCATCCAGCTCTGGAGCCCTCAATACAGGAAGGACATGGACCTGATGGATCTGGTCCAGAGGAGGACGACAATAATGATCAGGGGGTTAGAGCACCTCTGCTACGAGAACAGGCTGAGGGAACTTAGGTTGTTCAGCCTGGCAAAGAGGAGGCTCCAGTCAGATTTAATCAGCACATTCCAATATCTGAAGGGGGCCTACAAGAAGGCTAGAAGGGGACTGTGTATGAAGGCCTTCAGTGACAAGATGAGGGGCAATGGTTTTAAATTAGAGAAGAGACGATTTAGACTGGATGTTAGGGAAAAGTTCTTTACAATGTAGGTGGCTGAGCACTGGAACAAGTTGCCCAGAGAGGTGGTTGAGGCCCCATCCCTGGAGATATTCACAATGAGGCTTGACAGGGCTCTGGGTGATCTGATCTATTTGAGGATGCCCTTGCACACTGCAAGGGGGTTTGGATTAGATGGCCTTTGGAGGTTCTTTCCAACCCAGGTGACCCTGTGATTCTGTGATTCTCACCCCGCAGACATTTTCCTGTTGATTTCATGTACTGTTTTAGTGCACCATCTTAAGATAATCTGCCCATATTAAAGTTTGGGGTTTTTTTTAATACATCAAACAACATTAAAGGTTTGTAAAATCAAAGAAAACACTATACTGTAGCATTGGGTTTGCTACAGCTTTTCTCATTGCTAATTTTCCATGTGTGGTGTTCAAATTCAATCATGAACAATGAACCTACATGGCTCATGTCAACAAATGAAGAGGAAAGGTGTGCCACAATTTTTGATACAGTGTCAAGCAGTACAGATGAGAAACTGCAGAAGAGCATCAAAATATTTTTAAACCTAAACTTGAAACTCCCCCGTCAGACATTTCATTTCTGGAATTCAGCCATAACACTGTGTCATAGGCAGAGTTCATAGCAGATAAATGAAACACAAATCCTAATTGTGCCTTTTGATCACTAAACAAAACATCTATTCCTAAGGAATTCCAATTTCCATTATTTTTAACAAATAGGTCATGAACTGAGTATTCCAAGCATTGAAGAAAGAAACAGGAAATAATAGGATTTTACTAAACTAATTAGTAAAAACAGTTACAAGAAACTCTGATCTCACAGACAACTCAAAGAATTCAAAGCAACTTAATGGACTCATCAGACACTAGTCTCATCCCAGAACTGGACTGGGTGTTCTGACATTAAACCTGCATTTGCCTTACGAAATCCTCATCCACCTGCTAATGATTCAGGTATAATCACTTCCAATGAGGATGCAGAAAGACTCTCTGATTAAGGTAAAGCACTTGTAGCTACTCCATGACCTCCTTGGGGACAGAGAGAAAAGGGTTCTGTTTTGTCCAAAACACTGCTTCCCTGGCTTGTGTTATTATAAAACTTGGTGCCTTCCTTTCCAGATCCAGCAGCCTCCCTATGACTCACCATGCCTGGGGAGAGACCATGAGCCAAGGGGTAAATCCTTGCCAGGGTCAACCCTCCTGGCTGAATGGCAATCAGAGCAGTCCAGACAAACCAGGCTTCAACACAACACGTGCAGACCAGGCTGGGCTTTTAGTTCTTTAGTTAGCTTGCTTGGGATGATTGGGGAAGGGAGAACCATGTTCAGATTTCTTTTTTCCCTGCTGTCACCTTATCCCTTCCTTTCCAGATCTGGAGTTGCCACAGGAAGTCTCAGGGCAGCAGACCAACATTCTGGGTCTGAAGCCTTATGAGGCTCCCAAGTTCAACTCAAAAGCATGGTTGAATTAGGGATTTAAGTGAACATAGCCAGATTTTCTTTGTACAGTCCAAGGTAGAACATCAAAGAAGAGTCATTTGTTAAATCTAGCTTCCATGCACTTTTCTCTTTCAATGGTAAGTACTTTGCCACCATCTTCTAGCACTGCTATATGTGTTATTAACTGCCAAACATCTTCTCACATTCGTTATGACAATTTAACAGGGAAGTCATCCTTGCTCAAGCCTCTCAGTCTCTGTGCATCTCTAGAAAGACTATGTAGTAACACTCATCAGAGTTCTAATCACCAAGAGCACATTGAACCCCTCTCTGGTACAAATGAGAGCTGATTATCCTTCTTTTGGATGTCAAAATTGTTAGTGGCAAAAAGCTTTAGGGTGCATGACCAAACATGGACACCTCAGCTGCCATGAGGCTGCAGCTCATTGGGGCAGTTGGCACGCTCTGCAAGTGTAACAAACTAAACACAAATGCTTAAAATACAGTTTGAGCTGTAATTAGAACAGGGGGAGAAAAAAGGCCTTTAGACAACAAGGGTACATTCACTGCCTTTCGTGTGGCTCAGAAAAACAATTCAGACATCTAAGAAAGACAGTGGAGCTGCAGCCTGTTTGAGCTCATGGTGCAGAATTCATGGCAACCACATAGGTTGATATGACAGCACATATACTGTAGATGGCAAGTGGGACATAACAAGAATTGAGTCACATCCAACTCCCAATTGTATGCTAATAGTTCACTTAAGAAAAGCTCTTTCTTAGAAAAGACTGTGCTACAGGAAGGGTAACCATCTTCAGAAGCGAAAAACACTCTCACTGTGTAACTTTCGTATTTTGCAGAGAATGGCTTTTTTATTCATTTTCAGTTGCTGGGACTGTATCTATTGAAATTAGCTTCTCTGTTAAATTACTTGCTATGCCTAAGATACCTGCTGCCTGGCCCCAACAGCCATCATTCAAAGCATTTCCCTCAAAGGCCAAGGGCTCAACAATTGTAAAATTACTCCAGATTTCTCATGTTCCCCACACATCTCTGTGCATCAAATTGTTGCAGCTGTTGGCAGAACTCTTGAACACCAGCAATGAAACAGAAAGAAAGAGGGTAAAAGTTTCTCAAGCTCATGCAATCTCCATAAACACTGAATCATGTCACTGAAGTGATAAAAACAAATCCACCTCATTGACAAGCATAAACTTGGGCTGCTGTATGCAAGTAAAGGTAAGTAAAGGGAATCTATGTCAGGATGATTTCTACTTCTTCTCATGAACAGTAAGTTTACTTGAAAATATCCTCAGAAAGAAATATTTGTACATCTGCAACAACAAGGACAAAATATGTTTGCTAGATATCCTGATATGTTATAGCTGCAGGGTTTTCTTGAGACCGTCACCAAAATACAAAGTAAATTATTTTGAACTATGTTTAAGCCTATGTCATATGTCTGGGAGAGTGAATGTCTTCAAAATATATCTGCCAGTCTATTTGGACAAATGTGGGGAATTCTCTTCTATTAGACATTCCGGACATCTTGAAATAGACTTTGTTTCTTCTCAAAGCTGAGTCCTTTGGGGAGGAGACACCAATTCTGGATTATCTGACAGAAACTGGAGTTTTATGCAGTACTTGATGGTTTTGTCCACCAGAACCAATTCACCAAATACTTCACCCTTTTTCTTGTCTTTAGTACCTTCACACTACCAGAAGACAACCCAATATAGAGGTCCTGTGTGCAAATATCGATCCAATATTTCTTTCTCTAAGCAATCCTGAATAGGAAGCTAATATCTGGCTGATGGTGATCACTATAAACAAAAACTTACATCTATGATGAACAAATCAGAATTAATATAGCACTTTTCCCATGCACCCCCATCCAAAGTCCCTACTGTATTTACCCCAACTATTTTTAAATTTATGTAGTCCTATATTTGGCAACATAAAATCTTAAATGCTGTGACAATAGTATCTTCATTGCAGTGACACTGTGTATTGATTGTGGGCTATTGAAGAGGCTGAAATTATAAATTACGTAGCTTTTATAATTTCCAAAAGCCCCACCCACAATCTGTGTGTAGATTAGTTTAAGTTTGGGTTCTAATTCGGTCGGGAAAAGTCTTCACAATGATGCCTTTTCTTGTAATTCAGGAAAAATCAGAAAAATGGAAAGGTTTGGGCATGAAACTTGCCCTACTTACAGATGGGAGACTGTCTCAAAGTCCGTGCGAGGTTCGTGTCTCCAGGTCCATGTGAATGTCCCAGTGAAGGTCTAAGCAAGTCCAAGCAAGTCCAAGCAAGTCCAAGCAAGTCCAAGCAAGTCCTGCTGCAATCTGTCCAGCTGCCATATATATACTGAGGTGCTCTGTTGCCTCCCTGTTCAAGCCCATGGAGGGTGGGAGAAGGCACTTCACACCTATTGTACTAAGCCTCCGGTGACAGAGGTGGGGAGGGAGGAAGACCGTTTCCTGCCCCATTCACACCTCTGGTGGGGCAGTGGACTGGGTGTGCCCTGCCAAAGTTCACACCTCATTCAAACCTCCGGTGGGCAGTGCCCTGCTCTGCCACACACTGGTGTCCATGAAGGTTAATAGATCATACTGAAAGTCAATAATAAATATCCTTAATGAAATGCTTGGTTTAGATCCTATTTGTCATACTGTACTTACACATTGGTCTGCCAAGCAGATATTATAAAACAGACTCATTCACAAACTACAACGTACAGAAGCAACACTCATGTATTTTCAACCTGAATTCAGGGTAACAAAATCTCATTACAGTGGAAAAAACAGCAGCTTCCTTTACCACTCCAGCAAGAATAAAGAAACTTTGTCCATCATCCCTACATTGAGCCACAACCCAGAGATTAGACTGCAATGAAATCAAAGGATTCTAGTACAGAAGGTATCCAATGCTATTTTCTACATGTTTAGTATTGCTCCTCCCCACCTTCCTTACTTACTAGTGCTAACAGCTAGGTCAAATTTTACGAGGACCATTTCTGAAAGCTGGAAGAGCTTTCTCTGGAAAGCAGCCATCCATTTGAAGCATTCTGCTCCTTCAAGATCTGAAATGTTTCCCAGTATTTTTTTGCTTCACAGATATATTGCAAGTTTCAAGCATCTAAGCATAAAGTGTCAGGGACTTCTATTTAGTGGTAAAGGACAACTGGAAGGTAAGCTTCATCAGTCAGATATAGGGCATTTAAATGAGGAGGGCTGCTGCTTTGGCTTATCTGGGTTTTGCAATGCCAGTGTTGTATTTTCCTTTATGTGAAAGGTATTCACAACTTTCAGGAGTTTATACTGTGGAATGGGTATTCTTTAGATACAGTGTATGTAATACGTCTTCTCACAGAGAAAAGCTATACTTAGAAAGTACGAAAGATGTTCCTTAGCCTACAATAATTTATACATCAAGTCAAGCAAAAACTGATAGAAGGCTGTTGAAAAAAGAGGTAAATCCATCCTATGTCTGCGAACAGCTAAGATGAAATCAGTACATTGCCCAACATGAAGGTATTGTTCAGCAATAGGGACCACAGCGTATAGCTCCAAAATCAATCATTTTGAGGAGGACTGGTTAAAGACAGGAGTAGCAAAATTGCTTGTTATTAGGAAATACTGAAACATTGGGAGAATTCCTAATGTAAAGGAATTCCTAATATAAAGGAATTCCATTGTAAAAGCATCCTTGTTTCCTTTCTTGATGGTTCTAATCAAACATTCTGTTTAAACAGCTAGTGACAATTTCAGCCTCATATGATAATGCCTCGTGCCAAGGCCTGGAAGGAAAGCCAAAAGAGCAGAAAGAACCAGTTTTAGAGATAAGAATTTTCTGTTGTAACTACACTAAGAAGTATGACAAATGCTACTATGCAGTTTGAAGAGAGTGCTTTTCATCAGTAAATTTCAAAGCACTTGCATAGAAATACAGGACTGGAAGAAATGTCAGATCATTTGGTCCATCCCATGCCACTAAGAAGGGCGAATGCACTGAGGCTGCCTTGGCAAACATTTGTCTAACACTTTCTTTCAAAAAAACCCACCTGTGCTAAAGTTCTCCTGGATTTATTTTCTAAATCTTTCTTGGTGCACTATAAGGACCACCCCCTCTTCTTTTTGCCCCAGCACTAGTTACATAGCCAGCAAACAACTGTTATGTTATTTATTAATTAAAAAAAAAAAAAGTCCCACCTTAGTCTCGTATTTTCTAAGATAAAAAGTATTTTTAAAAGCCTCTTTTATATCCTTTATTTTCCGAACATCCTAACTTTC
Organism: Psilopogon haemacephalus; assembly: GCA_013396835.1. NCBI lineage: Eukaryota > Metazoa > Chordata > Aves > Piciformes > Megalaimidae > Psilopogon > Psilopogon haemacephalus. The sequence goes on along the minus strand of VWZI01003587.1, from coordinate 431,725 downwards.
TTCTTGCCAAAGATGAACTTGGTACTCTCAAAATGTACTATTTTGTGAAGTGATTAGATGAGCAGATCTGTTGCTCATGGCTAAAGAAAGCCAGTGATAAAATGCAAGTTGTCTGGAAAAGCACATCACACGCTTAGAGGTACATTCACAAACAGATATAGATTGAGAACTATGGTTGTAGGTGGTAACAAAACAAATTAATAACTTGCTTGAGAATCTTTCTGGTTATACAAGTTAGATGGGTCTGCAACTCTTTGCATGCTGACTTTCAAAATTATATATCCCACATTTGTCTCAGGACAACAACCTTTCCTTGACTAATTCTTCTGATTACCTTAGCTGAATCATTGCAGTCAAGAAAGATGCCTCACTTCACTAGGAGGAAAGCTTTCATCCAAAGAGCTACAGCAAAGCTGGAAGCAGAAACAAGCCAATCCCTTCAATTCCTTAGCCTGATTACTAAACAAAATTCACTTAAAAGAACAATAAGTCTTTGTGTTTTTGAGTGCATATGTATTCTGTTGTTTTGCACTTTGTCTCTATTTTAACTAATTTTGATTGATTAAGTTGCATAATCCAGCCAGACAGTGCCAGAGAACTAGAGATCTCTGGCTTCCAAAAAGAGTGCTGTAGATCAAGGAATTTTTTTTTTGCACTTATTCATGAGATGGGTCAGGCACAAACCAAGCCAAACCCAGGGCGCAGAACAAAACTAAGAACACAAAAGAGACACTGTTTGTGGTGTAATATGACGTTATGATCTTTGAAAAGACGGAAACAACAGACTTTGGTAGGTAAAGGAGGAGGTGCACTGAGGCTCTGTGTTCTCAGTGTTATACTGACACTATTGCCAGTCTAGCCCTCATTTCAAAAGCGTCACACGGAAAAACGCTCAGGGGCCCCAAGAGGTGCTTAACAATTGTTCTCTGAGACCACTTGCCCTGACAGAGAGCTCTGCCATGACTGTATCTGGTGAGTGAGGGATGCTGAGGTATCTCCTCTCAAAGTGATGAGAGAAGAAGTTATTTCTTCACCAGCGCTTACACACGTGAGAGCAGTGGGCATGGGTCACACTGTACAAAGCCTGGCAGGGCAGTAAAAGCTCACGCACACACTCATTGAACGTCAGCTCCCTCTACTGTAAATACATCGCCGTGCGTTACTAAACCACCCCATCACCTCCCCAAATGGTCAGGTTTGATTAAAGTACCCCTCTGAACAACTGCGACTAAGATCGCTGGGGAGAAAAATGCATCCTGCAGAAAGGACAGACGGAACGACAGCATCATTTTCCCTTTTAATTTATTGTGGTTATGAAAATCGGCTTTTCAATCTTCTTGCTTGCTGCAAATATCCATCTCTAGGTTGTCTCAAAATTAATACATTTCATGATCTTAATCTAATATCTTGCAAACGACTGTGGACTATGGTCTATAGAGCAGTCTGATGCAGTAACTGCAGTCTTGCCTTTACTAGTCACAATATTAATTACCAATAGAGAATGCAATGGTGTGGACCCCGGTCTCTGCTGATCATTATTCTACTTACGATGTTTGTCTTCCTGAAAAGGTAAAAAATCTGACGAGTCTCAATAGCTGATGGCTTCTGCCCATCCATACTGAGGGCTATTGTTGGTTCCAGCAGAAATCAGAGATGTTCACAGCACAGCTCAGTAAGACAGTCCCATTAACTGGTAAGATTTACTCAAAAGGACAACAATTGTTTTCCAGTCCAGACTAAATTCAATTAATAGTTTAAGCCCCAAAATACAAGAAGCTGATTTTTTTTTTTTCAGATAAAGGGAAATATTTATTAATTTAGTTGGCCTTGTTTTTTTAACGTCAGACTAAATAACAATTTTGTTTCAAATTAAACCAGTGCTCATGGTTTTACTTGGCATGAAATAAAATTAAATGATCAAAGTATCAAAAGTTGGCCAAAAGATCAAGGAAGATGAAGACAGCATATGGGCTCTGAGACTTGTCCGTGAATGGATAGCCAGAGCCTGTTGTGAAATTTTAATGTAATGGAAAGCACAGACACTAGATCAGAAAGAACCCAGGCACCTGGAGAAGTGATCAATAGCCTATCCATGAAAATGGCCCATCTATTGGTTGTAAAAAAGGAGGAAGAAGATGTTAAAGTTGTAACACTGGAACGGGCAGCTAAGCGCTGAGATTCTAATTTGTTTGACTGTTGAAGAACAGATGCAAGGAAGAAGATGAAAGAAAGAGCACGAGTGAAAACACCATCAAGAAAGGTCAGCTCAGAGGACAAGGAAGCATCAAGGGGATGAGCTGAAAGCACTGAAAATATTGAGCTAGCAAGTATCTCCAAGTAAGGAACACAGACAGATGGCCTCAGCTGCCCTAGACAGGAGAAAGAAATGGAGGCCAAGACGTCAGTGTGCCCCACAAGAATGGACTGGAGAGATTTCAAAACCCCGACAGCCTCTTGTAGTACCCTGTATTCTGCTGTACAGAGGGTCACGTATCCTTAGCTGTGGGCTCTCTAGAGTCACTGAAGGCAGATAATGAGAGAAAAGGGATAAAAAGCAGAAAGAGAGTTTGATCAATTTAATGCTGACTTTGTACCATTCCTTTGATAGAAACAGAACACTCAAAGCAAATAAAGCTGCTTTGAAATAGGAATTGACAGGACAAAATATAGCAAGTACATGAGAGGAACTTTATCGGAGTTATGTCGCAACTCATTAATCTGCATCACAGTAATAATGTTACTTTAAAGTTAACACCAGTATTTCAAAGCGGAAGGTCTTCTAGATCTCCAACTCGCTGTAAACCCTTTACAGCTAATCAGTATCATTGCTTCAAAAGAAATTAAACCGTCTCCACCCAGCAACTCTACCGGCATTTGATCTACAATTGGCTTGAAGTTAAAAATTAATTACCCTTCCAACATATTGATTACATGACTATAAACATAAAAGCAGCAGCCCAGAACAATGTACACTGACCCTCTGTTGAAACAGCATGCTTGTTTTCGAAAGGCAGCTAATTAAGAGGAGCTCCCCGGGAAGGGTAAGCCCGCAGCAAACCTCAAACCAACAGTGCCATCTAGTGCACCTTCTGACAGCAGCGCACAGCCGCCGCACACGCCTGCAGGTCACCTCCTCCTCAGCCGTAACCGGAGACGACTGCCAAAATACCACAACGCGTAATACGCATGAAGTCCCAAGTGTTACCATTGGGAAAATACGCATGAAGTCCCAAGTACTACCACCGGGGAGTACATGACTTCCAGACAAAGAAAGTCTTCCATCACTGTTATAGTTTGAAACTAAATTTAGTTGTTAAGCAGACTTCTTCTTTTTTTTTTTTTTTTCTTTCCCTAGAGGTTTCGGGCAGCTGGAGAGGGGCAGACTCTTCAGAGATCACATTCTAGTAAGACAAATTAATCGCACTCAATTGGTCTGAAGAAAAAGCTTATATATTCTGAAATACTTTATATTCTGTGGAACAAGCTACTATCTCTCTCTTCTGTCACTGTTTTGCTGGGCTTTGGGCTTCTCTGTTTTGGAATCTGTAAGATACAGCGCAGAGTGGAAAGGGAGTGAGTCCAGTATTAGCCTTTGGGGGCCCTTTGTCCCCAGGAGGCGACAAAAGAGCTGAACTGAGGGTACAGGGAAGTCCTGTGTTGCTGTTAAGCTGCACATACATATGTAAATATACTTTCTGCATTTCTATTGCCTTTTATATTCTTACATTTACTTTCTTTTGTAAATACAATCTTATTTTTGCTTCCAAGTTCTGAGTGTAGTGAAATTATTCTTTCAGGGGAAAGACTTCCAGAAAGTTATTGGGAGGGATCCAATCCAACCCATAACAATTATATTTACATTTGTATAGTTAATAAAAGTAAAACAAAAAAATATTAATCTATTTAATTAGCTGAATTTTCACTACACATTTAGTGAATTACCTGGAACAGATTAAAGTTCTACATTGGCAGTAATTCTCATGTTTCTAAACTATTCTGTTTCAAAAGAGCTACACTGGAACATCTTGTTGGTTTTACATGGTATCTTCATAATATGCACTCAAATAAATTAGGCACGACTGGATATTCTTTTTTAAAAATTATTATTAGATGTATACACATCACTGATAATGCATGTGGGGCTTGCTTCTGAGCCTCTTCCTTAGAAAAGCCAGAGTCCAATCCATGTGAGGAGCCCTCACAGAAGTCATGATGAATTGCTCTTCCAATTTGTTGCCACCCAGTTTCATGCCTCTCTCTGGCTGCTTGAATGTTTCCTAGTATTGAACAGTCCCTTTCAGGAATACTGTCTTGTCTTCTTCTTCCAGGACCCTGTGAAGTGCCTCCCACCACACGGTACTTGGTCCTCTGCTCTAGATTAATGTGTAGCTCTTCAACTACAAAAGAGAGACTAAAAGAATAGCTGTATATCTTGCAGAAGGAAAAGATTACAACCTCTGTGCCAATTGCCTGAGATTCCTTTCTACCCCAAGGACTCATGCATATTTCACAGAGATTTTTTGCACTCACAGCCTGGTATCACTCATCTTTAATCCATACCAAACAGCGTCAAGTATGTCTCAGATGACATTGGGCACATATATGTGTGCAGCACACACAAAAATCAAGCACACATTCTTCTGATTTTGCAGTTTAGTCAGGACTGAAATTCCTCTCAGACTTCTTCATCTGGCCTTCCCCTGACTTTGGCGATTGTGGCTCACTGAAACCGCTTCACTCTTTGTTTTGGTTTTTCTTTTGGTTTTCCTTGCTTGGTAACAGAATCATATAATCATAGAATCAGTCAGGGTTGGAAGTAACCACAAGGATCATCTAGTTCCAACCCCACTGCCATGGGCAGGGACACCCTATCCTAGATCAGGCTGCCCACAGCCTCATCCAGCCTGGCCTTAAACACCTCCAGGGATACGGTCCCATCAACCCCTCTGGGCAACCCTTTCCAGGGTCTCACCGCTCTCATGGTGAAGAACTTCCTCCCTGCATCCAATCTGAATCTCCCCACCTCCAGCTTTGCTCCATTCCCCCTAGTCCTGTCACTACCTGATAGCCTAAAAAGTCCCTTCCCAGCTTTTCTGTAGGCCCCCTCCAGATACTGGAAGGACACAATAAGGTCACCTGGGAGCCTCTTCTTCTCCAGACTGAACAGCCCCAACTCTTTCAGTCTGTCCTCATAGGAGAGGTGCTCCAGCCCTCTGATCATCCTTGTGGCCCTTCTCTGGACATACTCCAGCATGTCCACATCCTTCTTGTAATAACGGCTTCAGAAATGGATGCAGTACTCCAGGTGGGGTCTCACCAGGGCAGAGCAGAAGGGGAGAATCACCTCCCTCGACCTGCTGGCCACACTTCTGATGCAGCCCAGGATCTGGTTGGCTTTCTGGGCTGCAAGTGCACACCACTGCTTCATGTTGAGCTTCTCATCCACCAGCACCCCCAAGTCCCTCTTCTTAGGGCTGCTCTCCAGCCAGTCACTGCCCAGCCTGTATTTGTCCTTGGGATTGCCTCAACCCAGATGCAGGACCTTGCACTTGGCCTCTCCAGCCTGTCCAGGTCCCTCTGGATAGCATCTCTGCCCTCCAGCATGTCTGCTGCAGCACATAGCTTGGTGTCATCAGCAAACTTGCTGAGGGTGCCCTCAATGCCTTTGTCCATGTCATCCTCAAAGATGTTGAACAAGACTGGTCCCAGGACTGATCCCTGAGGGACTCTGCTTGTCGCTGGTCTCCATTTGGACATGGAGGCATTGACAGCCACTCTTCCAGTGCAGCCATCAAGCCAGTTCTTTATCCATCCGATGGTCCACCCATCAAACCCATGTTTCACCAGCTTGCAGACCAGGATGTGGTGCAGGACAGTGTCAAAGGCTTTGCTCAGGTCTAGATAAAGGACATCAGTTGCTCTCCCCTCATCTATTAATGTTGTTACCTGTTCATAGAAGGCCACCAGGTTTGTCAGGCAGGATCTGCCCTTGGTGAAGCCATGCTGATTGGACCCAATCACCTCTTCACTATTCTCCTGTCAACGTTTTAAAAAAAGCAAAATCCTCAGGCTGACATAGACCTGGCATGTCTTAATCTTCCCCTCTCCATCTCATGCCATTGACAGGAGCAAGCCGTTTCATCCTCAGCCATTTGCAGGGCTGGCAACCTGCAAGTGACCCCACCAAAATGAAATCTCAACTTTTCCAAGTTTAGAGGGCTGCCATAGACTTTTAAGACTAGGTGGAGGGTTTATGAATAGTCCATTTGAAAAATCCTTCTGTGGAATACAGTCCACAATGAGTAGTTGCCTGTATTGCACAGAAAGTGAAAGATAACATGCTTTAAGAAAAAAAAAAAAAAATCACAACACCATAACCTTCCTTTCTCTCCTCCCCACGCTCCTATTTTCTCACTCCTTTCCTAGGCCTTCTCTTTATTCCCTGACTCATGAGAGAAGTCCCAGCACACAAACAGGCCGCAATGGTGGCAGGAGCAACCTGATCTGATTCAGAGCAAAGAAAAGCCTGTGGCTAAAAGGTATGTTAGGCTAAACCCAGAAAGAAGTAGCAAGGAAGAGCAAGAAACTACCAGAAATGTACACATACAGGCCCAACCATCATGAGCTATGCAAGGGAAGAGCCATCCAGTACTGTGGAAGCATACAGGTCACACCAGGAAGCTGGACTGAGTTACAGCAGGTCTGTGAATAATCTCAGCTAAGTCCAGAAACAGCTTTTCATGTCATCATGTCAACAAGCAGTGCACAAGTGCTCCACATGTGTCTCACCACCTCCTGCCTGTTACAGTTCCTTCTGGGTCTTTAAGAAGTTATTAAAGTCTCACAGTATGGCACTATTAAATTTTCAAGAAAACTCTTTGCTGTCTCCTGTGTTGCACGTCAAGCATCTATAAGGACTCCTTGCTGCTTTCTTTTGTCTCTTTCCCTGAAAAATACTTTTGATTTGAGGGTCATAAAAACATGAGAAAAGAATATTGAGAATAGAGCCCTCTACATCATACTAGATGGTGTTACATGTCTGGGTATCCCACTTCTGCTTTCTATCTCCATCACCCTATCCTACTCATCACAATCCAGATAAAACTCTTAGTTTTGGTTTTTCTAAACCAGGAAATCCAAATCTTCTGGTGAGGAAGGAAGTGCAGTATAGTATTTGCATTAACTTTCCACAGATTGCAAAAGCTTGGCTTTATCATCGGGAAATAAAGTACCTGAGGCTAATGGGCAATATCAGTCAGGTGTATCATTATAACAGCAGCTGGAAAAGGTACAGATACATAGCAAATACAATTCTCTAGAAATTAGAAAACTGCTTAAAGCACCCATGGAATAAAACTTTGCTTCCTTTCCAGGAGCAAAAGCATTTTCTTTGTTTCAAAATACTTCATCTATATATTGAAGTTCTTTGGTGAGCTATTAATTGCTATTAAAAAATTTCTGGTACTAATGTTTTCCACTCCAAGTTCACACAAAATGCTTGCTAAAGGTCCGCAAACAGAAAAAATGGTGCTTTTTTTTTTTTTTTTTCCCCAGAATAAGCACGCTTTACTCCTCTGTGTATTTCTTGAATGTGAAGAAATGAAAGTAGTATAATCCAAATTGTTCGTAATTATAAGATTACTTCTTAAAGGAACATTATAGTAGGATGTCTTTCCCCTAGTTTTGCACTAGACTTTTGTCAGTTCTCTTTCATGGCACTTGAGGGAAAATTTTACAGTCTATCTCTATTCACCAATTTAGCACAACAACAACAAAAGTCACCTTTGTTGCTTTTTAGAAACCTCTCAGGAACAGTCAGAATTATTAACCAAGTCATTCCCCTAGAAATAATCAATAGTGAAATGCTTGGAGAAGGGAGCAGGAATTCTTCCCTGTAAACCTCTGAATAACAAGGTGTCAATATGAAGCCTATGACGTTGATCACTAAAACAAGCAATTCCTGCACTGAGCTTTTGTTGTTTCTGATATTAATGTTGCTTTTTCCAAGCAACCTTTATATAACCAAATTAACTGTAAAATCCAGGCTTCAAAATAATAAAATGGAATTTTTGGAAGTCAAACGAGGAAAGTGCTACCTTGAAACAACATATAGATATGTAAAACCTGGCATTTACTCCCACAGACATGGTGACCATTTGTCTGTGACCTCCTCCTATTTCATCTTACCTGAGAAGGCTCATGGTTATCATCAACTTCACAATCCAAGTGGGTGAAATCCTGTCTCTCTTGTAGTCAGACAGAAACCTACTAATTTATAGCACCAGAAAATGGAGAGCAATTATTACAGTCACATAAGAAGATCACTTCTGCTAAAAGAGAACGGTAGGACAAATTCCTCTGTTTCTTTTATACCACTGCACCCCTATGCAGACGTAAGAAATGAGAGAGCTCCCAGGTTAGTAGACCTTGGGTCCTAAGGCCACAGGTGAACTCTGACCATTATAGGCAAAGAGCACCACTATGTACCAGTTTTCCATTAAACAGCACATAAATCAAAACAAAGCAAACACAGAAGACCCCTTCTACCACAGTTTAATGTGATTTTATCAATATGTAACATGACAACTTCAAAAAGTAGATGACTGATGTTCCCACATCGACATTCAGACACTGTCCTGTTTTCACAAATATTTAGCATTCAGGACCTTGTGGAGCCTAGAAGCAAGTATACTAATTTTGTGCGTCTTTCAGGAGCCAAACTATCAAAAACTAAATTATGCTTTACTTCAAAATCTTAACTCCTCTTCCTACTATTTCTGACACAAGATCAAAAATTAAGGATCCAAACCACTATTAAGCATCATGAAATAGCACTGTCTCTGAGGCATTTTTTTCTACACAGCCACAGAAATTCTCGGCCCTTCAGCTACATTGGCTTGCATGGTTTACCTTTACTGAGATTTTATCTTTGTAAGACATCCAGTTCCACACAGAGTAAAAGGTATTTGGACTCCTCCAGTGAATCTTAACTTCATTAAACAAAACAGCACATTTGCCATTTCCTGTTGAAAACTAAAATTGCCAAACAATCTCTCCTTTGAAATGAAAATAAATAAATCCAGCTAGAAGACTACACTTTCCTTTTCCAGAAATGAGTAACTAAAGATACAAACAGGAACCAGTCTCAGTGAGAGGGAAGGAAAGGAATTTTTGTGTTTTCTCATGGAGCTTTTCAAACTCCTGTGGCTGCTCCATTTTTGTGAGTTAGTGCTGTATTTCTGCAGCAAGCTAAAAGCTTGGAGAGCAGTGCTCTAGCTCCTTTGCTTTCCTCAGTTTCATGTGCTTTCTCCTAGCACCATTGTTGCTTTTACCTGGTCCTCTTTCTCTTCCCATCTTATACTGGTTCTAAGCAAAAAGAAATAAATTATGCACAAAAAAAAAAAAAAAAAAAATAGAACAAAAAAAAAAAAAAAAAAGATAGAGTGGTTCAGGTTGGAGAAGCTCCAGAGCTGTTGTAAGGCACAAAGTTTTCTGAAGATCCTCTTCAGCCATTATGGTGTGCAGAATGTCCTCTACCTTTGCTAATCCTAATCCTGCTCCATCTCTGTATTATCAGTAGCTAATGACATGTCATTGAGTAGGATCTGCAATAAAGGCAGTACAAAATATAGCCCTCTTGGTACAAAGTCAGTTTTGGCTAAGCATGTGATTTACCTCCCTGAGGAACACAGAGCAATGCTGAATTACATGTCCTTTATCCCTTCCCTTAGCCTTGTAACTTCAGCTGCCCTTTTTGTTATTACCTTAGCCATCCTTCCCCTTCCTTGGTCCATCACCCTCTTGCCCTTTGATCTTCTAATGCTGAAAGGGGATTTGGCTGTCATAACACAGGCACCTAACATACAGACAACAGGGCCACCTAATTACAGACAACAATCTTATTCTAAGAAAGATGATTTAACTAGGTCAGATGAATCTCACCCTTCAAGTGTTCATATCTGTCTGTTGATGGAAAGGGAGCTGAGGATCATCAGCTCAGATGCAGGTGTTTATAAGTTAAGTATCAAAATTGTTGTCTTTCTTCCCAATGCTTCCCAATGGCTGTCCAGAGACAGCATGGAAATGACTGCAGCAGTACAGCAAAACAGCAAGGTATTTCAGTGGTAGCTCTGTTGTGTGCAACTGGATTAAGTAGAACTCAAACTGGAACACTTGCCTTTTATTATTAGTTTGCTTTTCTCTCGTTGCAACAGCAAACCACACACTGCTCATCAAGCAGATCTTGTAGTCCATGCTGAGCTTCATGTACCAGGGCCAGACATCTACTAAGATATGAGCTAGCTAGTCAGCAATAGGATGCACTGCTGTTCTGTATGTGATTGCAGTGCAAATTAACCTTTGATCAATGGGTAGAGACACTGGCACATGAAAAAGATTGCTAATGTGGCTGAAGCTTACAACGTAAGATTCACTGGCTGGAAAATGGCTCTACTCATTTTCAAAGAGCCAGTTAAAAATATATGACTTCAGGTAAGATGCACATAGATGTCAAACTAACTCAGGTATCAGGTGCTGTTTCCCATACCACTTCTTAATCTTGACTTCATTCTGCCTCAGATCCTGAAATTTGGTCTGCATCTTCAGGATTATTTTAAGTTGTCCTTTAAATTCCTCCCCCCCTCCCCAACCCTCCCGAAAAGACATACAAGCACTCCAAAACACTGAGTCACAAGGCAAGAATGGTTATTTATTTCTGTGTGATTATTCATTTCCCATTAAGTCCTAAGGCCACATAGTAAAGCACCTGCTAGGGTGCTGTGTAGAAGGTTCTCATTATTATCTACAATGACTACACCATCCTCCTCTGAATCATTCACTTCATTGTGCTAATTTCAGGAAGCGTCAAGGGAAAAAAACGGTGTGAACATAGTACATCCAACAGATAGATAAATATTAACTTATGAGAAAACCATTTGTGTTCATGTGGTTCAGCTCTACCGTTTTGAGCTATCCTCTTAATATGTATTAAAAAAAAAAATCTTTGGCAACATCCTCTAGCTAGCAAATCCCATGGTATGTTACAAATTAACAGAAGCATTTCAAGGACCTGCTTGGTCAGTTTTAAAACACCTGTTGTGTGAAACTGAATGCTGTGCAATGCTTCCCCTGAGCCATTACCTTTTAGAGTAAGTCCAAATAATACATGTGAGATGTTATAAAACCAAACAATCATGCACCTTTTCTGTTCTACATTTCATCACTCTGCAATTTGCAATGGCTTAATCAAATATGAAATTAGGTTGTCTTTTTTAGTCCTGATACAAATAAACTACTGTCCATTATTTCTATTCCTCAAGGCTACAGGTATTTTGTATGTTTATCGAATAAATCACATTGTCCAATTTGTACATTCATTATGCTGACTTTCCTCCTTTTCATTCTTTGTTCATATATTGATTTTTGGTGCCATTGTAATTTCCACATATCCATTGTCTGTAACAACTTCTCTTCTAGTATGGCTCTCCTTCATTTACATGCAACAGTATTGTTAGGGCATCTGGAACAACACCCTTGAAAAATTCTAGATACTGGCAATATTTTGCCATGCTGCACGTGTCAGATTAATCATTGTGTACAGCTACTCATGCATGAGAGACAGATGTGGACGAATTTGGTAGCATAACAAGATCCACAATCCAGTCAATGATCAGGTTTTCCTTGTCCATCAAAACTGGGGTGAAGAACACTGTGCTAGACATTAAGAAAATGTATTTTTTAAATGTTACCAAAGAGTTGTCACTGGGTATATAACTGCTCCACCATTCTTCCTTCAGCATGAAATAATATTTTAGAACTTTATTCTTCCCAGGAACAGACAGTTAAGAGGTTTGAATCATTCTCAAAATGAGGTGGTCCATGGCAGACTGTATTTAACTTATTAGATCTTTAGTTCTTATTCTTCTAAAACTTCCCTGACTTTGAATGGTAATGGTTACCCTGGCATAATATACCAGCCACTTAAGAACAAGGTCCAACTATCAATTTCAACAGCATATAATAGTCTACTCACTGACTGCATTATACTAATGATATAATGTCTCTGAAGATCAAAACTGTCTACTTTACTAATATTAATACACAGGAAATTGTAAGATGTACGCCTTACAAACATAACATTTGGATTTACTTCACAATGCTGTAAGGTTGTGCTTCTTTAGAACCTTTTTTGTTCTCTCAAGCTGCCCTTCCTCCTGCATCACCCAGGAAACTGGCAAGTTTTTTAATGGGATGAAGCCGACAGACACCCAATTTTATTCAGGCCCTATCCTACCATTCCACTCTGCTTGACTAACACAAATATTTCCCATACTCTTTTTACTTCTGGTCAAAGAACAGAAGGAGTTTCTTGTAAAGGTCAACTGACTCTTACTGTGGTTTTCCTTTTTAGGCCTTTGCAGTTTTTTACCTTCTGCAGAAGGTGAATGTTTGCAACTGCCTCACAGTTGCCAGAATAGGTCATTATCACAGCATCTTCTCCTACTTATCTGTTTTCCAACTTTGCTACTCGAAGAAAACAAAACTTCCCATTATCTGCTTGACTTTTGAAGAATAGTTCAGCAACTCTCATTAGACTGAAGTCACTGAGGAGAATGCCCATTTTCTGTACTGCTGCTGGCTGAAAGCAACAAAACGCTTCCAAGAAATACCAACACTAGCACTTGGCTTTCACTAGTGCCTGGGCATCTGCCCCTGGGTTACTGTTAGGAGACAATACAAAAATTGGTTTCCCTCAAAATTTCTGTTATGTCTTCCAGGCTATCCTTGCAAGCCATCATCTCAAATGTCTGTCTGTGCCTGCAGTGTCACATCACTATAAGACACTCCTTTTTCTTATCCATGTGCTAAAAAAAATCCAGCTTTCTAGAATCTCTTTCAGCACGCTGCAGGTTCTCTAGGCAACCCTGCCAGCACCCACACCCACCCAAAGGCTCAGCCCCGCAGTTCCCCAGCACTCGTACCGGGCAGACTACCAAGGTAACATCCGAAACATGGCAAATTTTAGTTCGGTATAACCAAATTTCCAGCATTCATACTTAAGTGATTCCATCTGCTATTAAAACAGAGATAGGAACCCCTGATGTTGGCTGGATGGTCGTACACAGAGAGTGGTGATAAAGGGCACAATGTCCACCTGGAGACCAGTGACAAGTGGTGTCCCTCAGGGGTCAGTGCTGTTTAACATCTTTGTCAGTGACATGGACAGAGGAATCGAGTGCACCCTCAGCAAGTTTGCAGATGACACCAAGCTGTGTGGCACAGTTGACTTGCTGGAGGGCAGGGATGCCATCCAGAGGGACCTGGACAGGCTGGAGAGGTGGGCCCAGGCCAACCTCATGAAATTTAACAAAGCCAAGTGTAAGGTCCTGCACCTGGGTTGGTGCAATCCCAAGCACAAACACAGGCTGGGTGGTGAGTGGCTGGAGAGCAGCTCTGAGGAAAAGGACCTGGGGGTCTGGGTGGATGAGAAGCTCAACATGAACCAACAGTGTGCACACACGGCTCAGACAGCAACTGTGTCCTGGGCTGCATTAAGAGAGGCATTGCCAGCAGGGCAAGGGAGG
>VWZI01003587.1:375345-417779 GCA_013396835.1 Psilopogon haemacephalus | reverse complement strand
GATGAGGTCTTGAGCGACCTGATCTAGTGGGAGGTGTCCCTGCCTGTGGCGGGGGGTTGGAACTGAATGATCTTTGAGGTCTCTTCCAACCTAAACCATTCTATGATTCTGTGTTCATCTTGAAGATGCCCTGTGGGGTGCAGCAAGTCCTGCCGCCTTACTCCTCGGCTCCCTCTGCCGCGACGCCTTGCTACCGGCCGGGTGCCCGCTCTTCTCGAGAAAGCGCGACAAGAACCATCCCAAGAGCACAGGAATAGACGAAAGACCCACGGCCTGCTCGCAAGCCCTCACTGTCTTCACGCAGCTCTTCTCCCCTGCCTTGGTAACCTCCCCAACGCGGGAGCCCCATCCCGCGCGTGCGCAGAGCCACAACCTCCCCAGCAATCCGCGCAACTGGCGCGGGGGTCCCGCCCTTCCTGCCTGCGAGGGAGGAGACGGAGGCGGCGGCCGGGGCCAGACGGGAAGATGGCGGACCTGGAGGAGCAGTTGTCTGACGAGGAGAAGGTAGGGGTGGATGAGGATGTTGCTCCAAGCCGGGCCGCAATTTTGTCCTCCGGCCTTTTGAGCCGGGAGGCCGTGGGGCGAGCTCGACTTTCCCCCTGTGGTTCGTATTTCTGCCTTCGCCCCGCGGCCCAGCCTGTCAGTCAGGGGGCGGGATGAGGGTTCGGACAGGAGGCCGGTGGTGAGGGCTGGCCTGGCCGCCGCGCCGGCCCCGGCGTATGTCCCGCTGCGCCTTCTACGGTGCGGGTCCAGCGGAGGGGCGGGGTTCCGTGTCTGGTGGAGGCGGTGGCCGTTCGGCCGGCTCCCCGCCGCCCTCCGGGGCGGCAGACACGGCCGCTGCGTTCCGTCGCACCGCTCGCCGTGTGGCAGGCAGGACGGTGAACGGAGGACGGTAAGCATAGGTAGGAAAGACATAGAGGGACTCATACTTTCCCTTCCCCCACCTCCACTTCCCGTTTGCGAGGCGCCTTGCCCATGCTAACAGGCTGCTGTGTAGCATCGGCTCTGCTCTCTCCACAGAGGAACTCTCTTCTGGCTCCGAAGTAGGGCCAGCATTGGCCATCGGCTCTCTTTTCACTCCTGTAGGCTCCAGGAGGAGATGGGATACGGGAAATTTAAGAGTGGAGGGGAATGAGAGGATAAGGAACCTTTTTTTTTTCAGTTCCTGTTAGGAGGCAGCAGCTGGGGAAGTGTAAGGTCAAGGAGCAGAGAAGCTCTGTTGAGGAAATGTAATCTCGTTTTGGGGTGGTCGGAAACTTTTTAGATGTAAGACAGGTTTTTCCATAAAAATCTCACAAGAAGCATGATGTCTTGTAAGACCTCAGTTTTCAGTGCACCTTGTCTTCCTCTTTTGGACCCAGCTTCATAGCAGCTGGCTGTTTTACAGATAGGGTGTGGTGGTTTGTGTACATGGTGCTGGTGCACAGTTCATGCCTCTATGCAATACATAGTATAATTATTTTTTTACTTTAAAAACGTTTTAAGCCTGTGGAAGCTGCTAGATTATTTAAATGTGGGAGACCTCAAAATTATTTCAGACTTATTTGAAATTAATAAATCTCCGAAATGTCAAAATAGTGGCATTAAGGCAGGTTTTCTGCACGTTTAACAGGACCATATTTCATAATTAGAGATGCACTGATATGCCAAGAGGTGCGTAGCACAAGATCTCACTTTTTTTTCCCCCCAAAATGGCTTTAAGACTGTGTCCTCTTCTACTTAGTTCACATTGAAATGCCTCCTGTCTGCTGGCACAAGTAGTAATGCATACAAGAAGTATATGTAATAATCCAAGATTCTTTTAGCCCTTTACAAAAAATACCAGTAATTCTAATCCAGTACATTGTTCCTAGAATGTATGTGTGACCAAGTTAATGATGGCGTTACTGAATGCTTCATTTTGGCAGGGAGGTGGTTTTGT
This sequence comes from Psilopogon haemacephalus, assembly GCA_013396835.1. Lineage (NCBI taxonomy): Eukaryota > Metazoa > Chordata > Aves > Piciformes > Megalaimidae > Psilopogon > Psilopogon haemacephalus. The sequence continues at coordinate 415,858 of VWZI01003587.1, read as the reverse complement.
CAGACTCCTCTGTTCAAGCAGTGTCATCTAGAGCAGGCTGTCCAGGACTATGTGCGGATATCCAACCTTGGAGAATTCCAAAAGCTACTCCATAACCTCTGTGGGCAATCTATGCCGGCATTTGGTCACCCTTACAGTAAAAAAAGTTTCCTTATGCTCATACAGCACTTCCTGTGTTTCATTCTGTGCCTGTTGCCTCTTGTTCTGTCAATTAGTAGCAAATACAATGACAGCTTCATCTTGCCTCTACGATCTGAGAAGCGCTGCCTGTGCTTTTGTAACCAGTGAAGTTCTGAACAAGATTTCTTCTTGCCTTAGTGTAAATTAATAGAATCTGCACTCTTCCATTGTAAATTTAAGTGGATTACTTTATCTTCTTCAGTCTCATATTAAAATGATTGTTCTGTATGTATGGAATTTTCCAAGTCTGGCAGTATATTTTATTGGCTAGTAAAGCAAAGATGGATATCACTGAAAATTCTTGGAGAAGCAGGCAAATCTCCAGACAGCACTTGTGATGCATTAAGATTTAACTTCACTACATTTAAGTTGTGCTATCATTTAACAATAAAAATGTTATCTCAAACATTCAGTTTTACTGAGCTAAAAAAGAAAAAGTCAGCTGCATTTGAAAAGCACACCCTTCTCACCCATCCAGTTGAGACTAAAAATAAATGTAGTGGTAGAGGCAGACAGACAAACATTCATTTTGGTGGAGAATGAATTGCGTGACTTTTCTCTGGTGGTATAGAACTAATAGTATTGAACACTGATTCAGATAATCTTGGTGATAAAGTTTTGCAGATAATTTCAATAGAGTCATAATTAGAACACTGGTCAAAACTGATTAAATTCAAGAAGGAGGACAAAATAACATAACTTTTTTGTACCAGACTCCTAATAATGTTTTAAAGTGTAAACAAATAGGAGATCAATTGATGTAGTGATTCAATAAGTTTAGAAAGATCTTTGATTCATGTCTATCTCCATGTGTAATCAGTAAGTTTAACAGTTGCAAAGGCAGTAATCCCATTTGTAGCAGCTATAGCTTTGTGTTGCTATCTGGCAGTCACTTTAAGATGGCTGTATTTAGCTCTAATGTAATAGAGGTTTAAAATTCACAGTGTTTGGCAAAGTTGACAATACAGAAAAGGCATGAATTGGAATAGCAGCAAAGCATAGAGTTCAGGTAAAGAAGCTCTAAAGCCAGGGAGGAGCAGAGCCAGTTGACAAATAACATGATTTCAGTATGCAAGATTGCTTAACTGGTTTTGAAACTAGTCTTCACATTCTAATATTATGTTTTTTAAAACTTGCTCATCTTTCAGTGATGATAGTATGTGTGAGGACAAATATGGTTGCTTCAGTCTATAAATAAAAATGAGAAGTGAGAGGTGGAAATCTTGAAGCCCGGGACTCTTGAGTGATAATGATGGGAAGTCACCACTTCTGTGCCCTTCCTATGGGAAATACATCATCACTTAAGTTTTAAATGCAAAACCTGGTTGTCCAGTATCTTTGATATAGTTTTGCTAAACTCCAGTAAGCACTTTTTAAATTTTCATTTTATTCCAGTTTCTGTCGAAATTGTTTTCCTTTCTGTGGCTCTGTCAAACTAGTAAACATATTTTTAAATGTCTAAAGGACCATATTAATGTGAATATAAAAGCTATAATTATAAAATTAGTGTTCAGTCCATTTTTGATGACTCAGATGTGCTTATTGTAGACATTTTGGGTTTCTTAAAGCATATTTGCTACAAAGCACAGAAATTAAAATAGCTGTATTGGAAAGGGGAGAATCCCATAGGAAATGATACTTTGTTTTTGAAATGTAAAGTTAGCTCTTGCTGTTCTTAAAATGCTGAGCATATAAATATGGGAATTGTGAATAGTTTTAAAAAAAGGAACCACACCTCTTTCAGTAAGGTTATATCTCAGTAGCTCCACTTGTTAAGGAGCCAGTACTGCTTCCAGGTATTTCCTGGTGCATTTGGTATATTCACAACTTAATATGCTTTCAAAACCTACAAATTTAAGTAATAGAAGTGTCTCTTCATGAACAAAAGTCTGCAGTGTACTTTTATCAGACCGTTTAAGGAAAACTTGTTTCTTTAGTCAGTGCTGCGAGATGAAAAGTCTGTGCCCGTAGTGTGCATTCTTTCATGTGTGTAACTTTGTCTTTAAAATGCAGTATGTTGGCAGCAGATTGCACGTACACATACAAGCCCACCAATGTGGGAGGTTCAGGTTTAAGTGTTTCCTTAAAGTAAATGTAAACCTTTCCCCTGAAACTTCTTTGGAAGCATTGGCAGAAGTGTTTTTTTAATGAAAACTTTAAAAATCTACCCTCTAAATTATTAATTTTGGAAGGATCTCAAATTTTTACTTAGAATTGCCTTGAATGAGACGAGGACCATGGATGAGTAGAAACAGAGTTTGAATAGCCTTTTCTGAGTATAATTGCACTGTAACCTAGGCAGTAAACTTAAGATAAAATTTTGCAAATATCCTTAATGTTAGATCAGTGTATGCTTTTGTTTTAAGGTGCAGCTTTGCTAAGGTGTCTAGCAAGAGGGCTTTGTGAACTCTCTGGGTCTTGTTTATACTGAAATTCTGAATGAAACCGGAAGTGCTGTAGCAAGTTCCAGAAAAAGATTGAAAAACCTTTAATACTTAAATGTGAAATAACTTGGTCGCTGTTCAAGAATATTTTCTGCCTAATTTACTAAATTATTAAAGCTGTGAAAGTTAATATGTTTCCATAAGTAAAATACAGAGTTTAGAAATTGTGTGCAAGGAATTGTTTTTACAAAGGTGAAGTTAAACTCAATGATTACACTTCAGTAACATTTTGAGGAAATTCTTTAATAACAGTGAGGAAGCTGGGAGGGTTTCTCAGACTGACATGCAGTTCTGAATATAGCACTCCTAAGATTTAAGATTTTTATGTACACCCTGAGATACAGTGTGTGGTCTTAAGTTAGGAAACAATGTACTTTTTTTTTTTAATGCATTAATACCCTTAAGATTAAAGGACAGAATAGAGATATTTGTCTCTTTGGGAAATTGCAAAAATGTTCAGCACTGGAAAAAATGATCATATATTGTATGTACAGCTGCAAATAGTAACTTCATGTGGTTGTAGAGGCATACAGGCTGGGGGTAACTTTCTGTGGTAACTTGAATGCTGTTTGGTCAAAGTGTGGCAACTTAGATCAGGTTGCTTGGAGACTTACTGAGTTTAGAGTGTCTCCAAGGATGGAGACTGCACAGACTATCTGGGTGATGTATTGCAATGACTGATTACATCTGTGGTCAGAAACTTTTCTAATATTTAATTCTTGCACTTCGCGTCCAGTACTACTTTTCTCTGTACACCTTTGTATAAAGTTACTATGCAATGCAAAATTGTATTTTAGACAAGTTAAAAATAAGTACCTGGATATCGATAATGAATAGAAATGAAAGCTGTTACTCTAATTATAAGATCAATGATTCATAAAACTGTAGTTCATATATTCTTCTGTCACTAGTAGTTTGAAGAAGTTAGGTACTTTTTGTTAGTTATGACTTTAACCATGTCATAGAGTATTTATAATGCAGTGGCACCTCAGGACCATCAAAAGCCCTGTTTTTGCTGCTTTTGTGCTCACAGAACTTTTGTGTAAGCTTGCTAGTCAGGAAACCACATAGTTTAAGTAGATAAGAGAAGGAAGTTGAACCAAAAAATAGTGAAGAGTAATAGAATAAATTATAGTCAGTTCCCAGTAATGAAACCAGAGAAAATAGATTGTGATATAACAGATAAGTTTCTCTTGCCCCTCGACACAGTAATCAATCTACAGTTCTGCTATAAAATACCATCTTTGGATTATTTCACTTCTGGCATACAACAAAAAGTAGGATAAGGATTTTAACCGTGTTATTTAACAAATCAGTGATTTTTTCTTGGGTAGCACCATATAGTACACACTTCCAGGTTTCGTAAGTGGGTTGTAAAGGAGCTTGAACTGCTCATGCTGCATGAAAGCAGATTTCTCCACATACTGATATTAGTTTTCTATCCTTGAGTAAAATGCTTCTGAAATGTAAAATATTTTCAATAATGATTTAAGTAACAGAAGGCATTAAGCCTTTTGAACTAATACATAACTTTGAAAGATAATTTTAATACTGCAGAATTGGGAGGAGGAGGTGTACAGTTAAGATGGCACCTTGTTTTGTGACTTTCAATAAAAGCAAGCTCTGATACTATTCTTTTTCTCTCATCACTGCTTTGAATCCAGGCTTGATGTCTCTGCTGGTTTGAACTAATTGGATGATTTAAATGAGAAATTAGACTATAGGCTGAGAAAAGAAAACACCGAGGATGCTATTTCACTCATAGGTTTACTGAAAAAAGAAAAAAAAAAGTTTAAGAGTTGTAACCCAAACATAGATAAGACAGAGCTGCTTGAGCTGTTAGAGCTGCTTGAACTTCTCTGGCAGCCGCATGTCTCTTCCTACCTTCCTAGCTGGATTTGAATAATTTCAATAACTTCTTTCCTGCTGCTAATCCCCCAGGCTGATCTACCTTTGCTTATCTGCTGCATACTGCTGCATAAGACAGATGGTGAGATAAGATTGGGAAGGGGAGAAGGTGGTAGGGTGGTTGAGAACCCCTCTTAGGGATTCTGATCTTTGGGAGGAGTGTGGTCTTTCTCTATTACCTTTTCAATGTATATATCTGTAAATATTTGTTATCTGTTGTAAATATCTGCTTGTATATTGTGCAAAGCTGTAAATACAACATGTCATTCCTTAACTTCCAGCTGACTGAGTCCTAGCCTGAGTTATTTCAAAGTGGGGGGGGGCAGTGAGTAACTACCGAACCACCACAATGTTCTTGGACTATCTAATTATAGATAATGATCTTGGAGTAATAGAAAGAATTTAAGCATTTAGGCTTTGTGGTAAAAGACTGTTTGGCAGATATGATCCAAGTACTTTCTAGTTTATGGAAGATACCATTCAGTGAAAACTGCTGAGAAAGAGTGGTCTCATTTTGATAACTGAACAGCATGTGTGTTGGGCTAATCTTCACAGTGTATGTGGGAGGTGATGCTGTCTGGTTTCTTTGTGATGTCCTATTTAGCCATTTATTTTACCTTCTGAAACAAAACTTATTTTTTCACTAACTTGAGACTAGTATGGTTCTTCTAATATGTTTCTTAATTAAAATACAAAAGTGTGTGACATAAAAATGTGTCCAGTTAGATGTAGTCAGGAGCAATAAAAGTGCAAAATTATATGGGAGAAGTTTATCTTCTCTACTTTTTTTCTAGTTAAGCCTGTGTGTTGCCCAAGAAACACATACTGCTTCATATTCCTTTTTGCTACCTGTACTTGATACAATGCTTTTCAGAGGACTGGCATTTGTTTTTCAGATTTTTTCCTCTTTGCATATCACATATTAAGTGTTTTAAGATGGAGACTTTTGTAATATATCATTTATAATACATGCTGCTGAGCTCATGCTTACAATCTGCATCTTTCAAAATGGTTATTTTTGTGAAGATAAATTTCATTATCCAAGTTAATTCTTGATGTAGAAGGAATGGAGTTAAAACACCTCATGTTGTGTAAGATTTATTTTTTGCACCACTATTAAGTGCTAGTACTGTTACATACTCTCAATTACTTGTATATTAAAAATAATTGATGAAAACACATGTTCTACAGATTCACCACAGCTTCAGGCATTATTATGAAGGAAATGTCTGCTCAGTCGAAGCTATAGGCATGGCATGTGCCCCTCCTTTCCTGTGCCACAGAACCATATTTTTTGCAGTGTTTTCTTCCTCATCTCTTCCAGAAGCAGAAGTGAATTGAGTACTACACGTTTTTCAGTTGAGTTTGATAGGAAAGCAGTTGCAACACTACTTTTTATGTTCATTCTTTTTTTTTTTTTTCTTTGCTCTGTGTTTTTGTGAAATACTGAATTATTTTGAGATACTTTTTTGCTATTTGGAATTATATTCGTGGATATGGGAGAGGTTTCATGAGATGCTGAGAAGCCAGTTTGCTGCTGATGTGATAATCCCTCTTTCATGTTCTTAGTGCTTGTCATACCATTTGAAGGGTTATTCAACTCATTGAACTGTTAGCAGCACAAGCAATAATTATTTAAAGCTCTCTTGATAGGTGATTTCGTAGCTATGTTCTTGTCACCTTCTAGAGCTGTTAGCTAGATCAGTTTCTTTCTCTGGATGCTCATGTAAATAGATGAACACTGGTGATACAAAGGAGCTTGTAAAACTGAATCTCAGGGTTATTTGGAGGAGGCAGGGAGATCAGTCCTTTTGGTGGCAGCAGCAACACAGTTTGTGCTGCTTAGGAAATAGCCCTAAGTCCTGTTTTATTTTAAAACATATATTACTGTTGCTGGTGTAAAATACTGGGAAGTATCTAACCTAAGAATTGGTAAGTAGTCGGAGCCAGTAATATCAAGTATCTACTGTCCAAAAAAGAAGATAGTTATATTTTTTTTAAACACTGAAGGATTTGCAAACTCAAAAACTATGTTGATGTTTGACGCATTGTTAGGCATTGTATCTTGCAAATGATGGAACATTAGGCTGTTCTTTGATGTCCGACATGTATCAATTTAAAATCAGTTTTGAGTGGTAGATATCAGTTTTGTTGTTCATTAGACGATAAAGCTGCATATTAAAAAATATCAACTTGGCTGATCTCAAACCGTGAGTTTGAATCAAACTCAGAACTCAGTAAAACTAGACAAGTCTTTTGTCCAGTATCACTCCATGTAGTATAAGCAAGATACTAGAATGACCTGCATGTTGTTGTGAGTGTGAATTACAGGGTCTTGAGAGAATTTGAACTTGCCTCGTTTGAATCAGTTTAACTTAACATTTTAGCAGCTACAGGCTAATGGTGAGAGCCCCTGTAGCTACCTGTAAGTAGAGCTCAATGGGTCAAGACAAAGCCATTTGCAGAAAGGTTTCCTGAGCCAACAAGAACTATGTCAGAAGGAATGACTCTAGAAACAGGGCTCTCTGAGCTATATGTTCCTAGAGCAAAATCAGAGAGCACCCTTCTCCCAAATGCAGTATCTATTTTTTTGCCAAACATAGGTTCTTCTGAGTAGGGATTTTGTTTCATTTTTGAAGGAAGCAAAGATATTCTCAGGAATCCAAAATATAAATGCATCATACACAGTGCCTTGCTCCCACTGTAGCACTTTCTGTAATCACTGGTAAAAGTAACTGGTAGAAGATCTGCTGGTTTTGTGTTCATTTGTTTTTTTTGTGGGTTTTTCTGGGGGTTGGTGTGGGTTGGGTTTTTTTGTTGGGTGGGTTGGTTGGTTGGTTGGGTTTTTCCCTCTAATTAGCAGTAAAATTGTTTTTGAGTGCAGGTGTATTGTGGACATGTTCTGTTACTCCCCCTCCATATTTTCATATAGATTTTAAGTTTTAAAAGACTTTTAATATCCACATCAGTGTTTACTTTTTAGAGCATTTGACTTTTATTTTTTAGGAATGTAGAGGAAGGGTAGGTCTCCCTGCTGCAAGGAGTTCAAAACTGAACTTGAAATAAGTGATGTGTTAGAAAGAGTAAGGATAAAGTATGTGGTTTGCACAAGTGTCCTTCTTATTAGCATGTTTTTCTTGCGTGGCATGGTTGTTGACTGAAGGAGTGGACTTTCAGGGTTCCTGGCAAGTATGGCAATATATATATCAGTAAAATTAAAAAGCAGAAAGAGGAGAGGGGAAGAAAAGCTAGCTTGTGTTAATGTCCATATTATTGTTAGGGGTCCCTTAGCTAATTAACAGAAATTAGCATATCTTAGTAGAGCGGACAGTGGTGTGGTGTTGTGGGAATCCCTGCACTGTGCAAGCACACATGCGTGATTGTATATAGGCATGTGCAGCGCAGAAGGTTGAAGTTTTTAAGTTACAATGTGCCAGGAACAGGAAGAGTGGTTTGGGGGACATTTGAGGTCTCTGCATATAATTTCTTCTAAGATGTCTTAGACTGGAAAAGGTAGAGTGGTAGGATTTTTCAGTGTATATGATAGATGTTACACCTTGAGAGAAATTTCAACCCCATGCATTCTGTGATTCTGTGAAATAAAGCCAGAAGTATGAAAACAAGGCAGATTTAACATAACTGACAGCATTCTGTACATTGCTACCTCTATGCTAATGTAATCTGAAAAATGCAAATACCATAGTAACCTAATGTTGTCATTTGTTGGTAGACCAATTGGTTTGATCTTTAGTAAAATGAAGAATTTGGCATTATTACACCTAATGTATATGCTCTTACACTACAAAAAGCTCATCTTTTTATCGTTCACTAAGTTTCTAAACCTTTACCTTAATTGAAAGAGTTTAAAAAATTTAAAAGCTTATAGTTTTATATGATGGGTAGCATTTGGCCTCACTTGACTTGAGAAAGTGTATTTCACTCGCTTACGTACTGATACCAGACTAACATTTAAGCAAGAATATGACTTGGGTATATGTGAAAATCAGATAAAGAGAATGCCTGTAGTGGGGAATTAAAGCTTAAACCTGCATGAAGTCTCCTTTTGCAAAAATGTGATTGGTTGGCTTCAGTAAACATGCAATTCTTGTGGTAAAAGCTGTTTGCAAGATTTATTTTTTGCAAACTATTGATCAGATGTTCTGTGTTAGTGAACTCTGAAGTTTATAGTTTCTTGCAAGCTGTTCTGCAGACGTTTAACTGCAAACAGTGTCTGTAAGGCATATTTTGGAAGCTACGTCAATAAAACACTGTCTTAAACTTTAGGTGGTGTTTTGGGAGCAACTAGAGCAGGAAGTGCAGAAACTCTCAGTCTTGGCTTTGCATTTTCTAAAGAAATACCTAATTGTTTGTTGCTTGCTGATACATGTATAAAGTTCTTGTACTACATGTGAAGTAATTTAGACTTTTAAAATACTATGTATTATGTCTCAATCAGCATTGGTCTCACCTAATGCATGTGATTGATGTGTTTCCTTAAACATTTTTCAGCAAAAATAAAATACCACTTCAACTGGACTATACTGCATTTGAGTTTTTTGCTTGTTACTTCATGCTACAAATGTCTCTATTTCTATATGTGCTTTTTATATTTTAAAAAAGCCAGAGACACCATATTTTGTATGGGCTAGCCCTTTGTTTAAATTATGCTTCTTTACATGATAGCTGAGCCAGTGGCTTTTCACTGACAAAGGGCGAGATCTTCATCTCATTGAAGTTCGTAAAAGGAGTATTTATTTATCCTTCAATATTATTCTGGCTTTTGAAAGCAGCAGTCTCCTTTAGAGAATTTGTGGAAAAACTCAGGCAGTAAAGAAGCCATAAGTGCTTTTTACTTCTTAAGTGACACTACTGGTTTTAATTCTTTAATATGAGGTTATTGTATGTATGAGTTGAGGAAATGTGTTTTCAGATAGTCATCTCTACAGTTAATTTGGTTTAACCGTTTAAGAAAAGTGGATTGTTTCAAATGGGCTTCACAAAGGCAGGTTAGCAAAACAGTGTGGTAGTTGATGGACTCTGAACTTTTGAAGACACATTTGTTTTGATGCTTCTGTAAGTAATAATTTACTTCTCAATGAGATTATTCCTTGTGAATTTGCATGATTGTATTTGCCCTGTAAAAAGTTATGTTAATGATGAGCTATGACACTGAAAAAAATCTCACAAAGGAACTGAATTTACTAGTAAAATATTAATTAAACTGTTTAGATTAGTCTGTCTTGAGAAAATATCTGTTACTATTGAATACTTACGAACATTACTCATACTGTAGCTAATCTGACTACTAAGAATAGCTCTTTTTGATAGCAAAAATTGAAGCAAACCCAGTATTTAATTACCCGAACAGCTGAAAATTAAGTAACATTCCAGTTTTATTGCAGTTAATTTCTCATCTTTGAGATACTACCAGTTTAAAGCATGTGGTCATTTACAGTACAGTTTGGGCACCCAAATTTTGCTTCATTTTGCTCATTTAGCTGCTGCCTAGCCCAAAACTGGTGGAGTTTTTATTTCAGAACTCTAAATGTCTTTGAGTCTTTTTTCTTTTGTTCCCAGAGCTAACCCAACCTTGGCAAGGGTGAGCAGTCTTAGTGTATCCTGAAGTCAAGGAACAAGAAATGTTGTCTGTCCCTTCATCTAACTTTGAACCAGGAGTCAGCCTCCTAGTCATGCTGAAAACACAACTAAATACCTGAACTTGTGTTTGAGTCTTAAATGACAATCTGACCCCAGACTCTGTTAGTTGGTCATTTGATAAAATGTCCTGGTAATAGAGCCTTGGAGCCTATCTTGCCCTTCTCTTTCATGTGTGCTTTAATATTACTGTAGATTTGCTATTTAATATCTGTTAGATTTCTTTGAGTGTTGGGCAGCGTACACTGTATACAGAGTGCCCTGACTTCAGCAGAAGTATTGAATATGTCCTTACTCAGGAAAAATGTGCAGGTTGATGATTGGAGTCATCTAGCTAATGCAGATGAGCTTAACATGCTTTCAGGTCAGAAGAGACCGTCCAAGTCATACTTTCTTACCTGGGCAAGTGCTTTAGTAAGCTGCCATAGAAGCAGATGTTCTTGCTTCTCTTGAGAAGAGTAAGCCCTGTGGCATTTATCTCAGGATAATGCAAATTTATGTTTATGTGGAAAGAGGAGTTCTGATGTAGCTATTTGAGCTAGCAGATAAAGACTGTCTGTAATCCAAAATGTACCATTCAATTTAGAGACTTGGGAACTGACAGCCTGTCCATTTCCAGCACTAAGTGGTGGTGTCCTGTTAGCAGCAAGTTGCTAGGGCTGCTTATTTGGGAGAATTCATTGATGCTTGAACACTGCCAGTGAGGCAGCTAAGCAATCTCTCGGGGCACTCTTAAGCTTGAACTACCTCTTCCAAAGATCACTTTCTGAAACTTGGGCATAGGCTGTATTGCTACCCTCAGCTGTAAAAAGCTGTTTACAAGTGAGTTCAGGAGCTCTGGCATGCTCAGACAGTTCCTTTGTGATTTCAAGTATGCATAAAAGTGTTAAGCTTCCATAGAAGCATAACTGAAGGTGTTAGCAATGGGAACTATGGTTCTGGTAGTATCCTGTATAAGTATAGCAGCATCATATCAAAAGTACAACACAGCTTTAAATGTCTCCTGAAACTAGATAACTGTAAAGTGCGCAGGATAGGAACTTTAATCAGTTTAAGTTAGGAAGTCAACCCTTAGCAGTTTAAGAGGGAAAAAAGAATGAATGAGAGCAAGTCTGAGCAAGGTAGTAGTAGTAAAACCCCACAAACCAAACAAAAATCCCCAAGCAACCCAAACCCCAAACATTTTCATGTTCTTTTTGTAAGCACAGCTTATTGCAGCTGTGTAGCAAACTAGTTCAGGGAACAGTTCAGGAAAAAAAGGAACAATAACCTTTGTAATTTTGCTCATTGTGCAGTTGTCAAAGTACTGGTATAAGCAAGAGGCAGAAAGCCCAGGCAGGTACATGTACTTTTAGTGGAAGTATTGACTTATGGTGTATTTTGTCTGCAAGAAGTTGTGGTTGAAGTAAATTGCTTGAGTACTTGCATTAAATTCTCCAGGTGTCCTTTTCTATCTGCTAATACCATGCTGCTAAGAGGTCTTACAGGAAGATGCAGTGAAATTACTTGCTTTAGTTTCTATGCAAGTGGGGTTTTTTAAAATTTATATAATCTTTTGGTTTTAAATTAGAGAAGAGTAGATTTAGATTGGACATTAGGAGCAAGTTCTTTACCATAAAGGTAGTGGAACACTGAAACAAGTTGCCTAGGGACTTAGTTGAGGCCCCATCCTTTGAGATGAATATTCAAGGTCAGGCTCAACAGGGCTCTGGGTAAAGTGATCTAATAGAGGATGTTGTTGGACTAGATGACCTTTGGAAGTCTCTTCCAACCAAGCCATTCTGTGATTCTATTGATTACTACCTAGCTGCAGGCCTTTTGGAAAGTTTAACACCATTGGATGTGTAGTAAAATTAGAGGAGAGGCTTTGAAGGTCAAATGTATCTTCATCACAGTTTTTGTCTTTTGGAATGTGTGTTAGTTCCCATACATCCATGGACTGAAAATTTAGATAGATTGTGAATATGATGTTGATCTCATATCAGTCTTTCCTTTTTGCCAGTAATAAAGAAGAGGAGTCACTTAATTGTTCTGCTTCCAATGCATATAGTCTCTACTGTGTTTGAAGAAGTAGAATTTTATAGTGTTTTTACCAAAGACAAAGTAGTTTAAATAATATAAACAACTATAAAATGGAGTTGTGCAATTTTATGTTTGAATATTAAACTATAAAGTGCATCATTTAATTGGATGGAAATTAATAAAAGGTATGCAATCACACTTTTTTTTTCTATTTAAGGTGCGTATAGCAGCAAAATTCATAATTCATGCACCTCCTGGGGAATTCAATGAGGTGTTCAATGGTGAGTTATCTGTCTGCTCTGTCCGTTTATTTAAGACATCTGTTTCCAAAATTATTTGGCTGATTACTCCCATGAATTTTGTTTTGCTTATTTTAGCAGCTCAGTTGATGTAAGAGCTGCTTTGTAGCTTGGCATAATAAGCTTTGCAGTCACAAGAAAGCTTGGAGTTTAAATGCAAAAGGAGGGAAGTACTGCTTTGTGAGAATGAGTTTTCTTTCTGTTTTTAATCAGTCATTAATTAGCAGTTACTAGAGTTTTCATTTAGAGGATGCATGTACTCTCATTTTTCAGTCTTTAATAGTCAGTTACATTTTTCAACAGAAATTGAACTATCTGAAATGAAAATGGTCTCTTTTTAAAAAGAAGGAATATGTAATTTTAAATACTTGATCTTGAATATGCAAATTACTACTAATTCACAGCAATTGTGAAAAGAATATTAATCTTCTCCAAACATAATTAACCCTTAAATTCTGGGCAAACTTCATTTTACTGCATGCATTGGTAGAGTGAGAGGAAACTTGAAATTAGCTTCTTTCAAATATTGTTACCTGAATTTTACCTTAGGAGTTATTTTTCTTTTAAAATTGTTGTGTTTGTCTTGAATCAAGATACATGGACATTCATCTGTGTATAAAAAAGTGTATGTTTTTTGGCTGTATTTTACAAAAATTTCTGATGCTATTTAAGTAAAGAGGGAAGTTTCGTATACTAAACTTCTAGTCAGTGTCAGGCTGGAGAGAGGTAAAATTTGTTAAAGACAGTAGTGATTTTAGAATTACCTTATTTTTAACTTAAACTCTGAACAACTTATTTAAACTTGTCTTGTACCTTATTTGTGAAACAAACTGTTGATGAGCTGCTTGTTTAACCCAGCTCCCCAAAAGTTAATACAGTTTATCATAGCAGTATTTCTGTGAGCTTTATTGCTAAGCTGTTTCATAGTTGGAACTGTGTGCTCAGTAATAGAGTAGAATGTGTTTGAGAACACATAACAAAACATGATCATGAATGTGTGACTGATGTTCAGTGAGATTCAGACTGATTTCTTAGAGAGGAATCTTTACATTCCAGTTCTGTAAATTATGGGTTTGCCTTTTTGGCTTGGTATGTGGATTTTTGAGTTTGTGGTGGGCTTGTTGTTGGGCATCTTTTTGGGGAGGGAAGGTGGACAGTGTTGTTTTGATTTGGGGTGAAGTGTTTTATTTGTTGTTTTGTTTTTTAAAAGAAAAATATTTCAAATGTATTCTGGATTTTTTTTTTCACTTGAATGATACTTTGGTCATTTTTAGAAGACTTTAAAATGTTCTAGTAAGACATCAGTTAATGATCTGTACATAAAATTATTAAAATAGTGCGTAGTAAAAAAGAAGCTACTAAGTGTAGTACAGAAATAACAATTTACTACATAGTAAAAGCAAAGTAATTTTGAGGAGAGTATTGACTTAATATTCATTGGTTTCTTGTATAATGGTAAAAATGGTATTGCAATATATCATGCTCTGACTCCTAATTGTCATTAAGGAACAAGAGTGAAAATGGTAAGGCTGTGTAAAAGAAAATAGTGTTGACAAAATACAATAATTGCTACTGTGTATAATGTGTGAGGGATTTGGTAGTTTGCAACCTAAAAGTAAACTCATTTAAATCCTGTGCTGCTCTAATTCAGAGCTTCTCTTAAGAACTAGTTTGACAAATGCCTAGAGCTGTCACACAGCCTGTAGAATATGGCTTTTATTTGCTTACCAAATTGTGTTGGAAGGGATCCATTACAGTACAACTTGTCTCATTTTTTTCAGTCAATATAATGAAATATGAAGTGATAAACTTCCTACCTAGTACTCTGCATGCAGTGTATGGGGTACAGAGTGTTGACATTTAGTATGTGAACAGGCTTATGAGTTAACTGTATGTTTATGTTGCAAATATCTCCTTTCAGATGTTCGGTTGCTGCTTAATAATGACAATCTTCTCAGGGAAGGAGCAGCCCAGTAAGTACCAGATACCACATATTCAGTTGCATAAAAACAAGATTTTTTTTTGTATGATTTTCACTGTTAATAAGTGCTTTGTTTAAAAAAAAAAGTGTGCTTGCAAGTAAAACATCATTACCTGTGTTGTGCATCTTTGATCAAGGGTAAATTCTTGGCAAAGATCTGATTAGAGCAACTGTTTTGGAAAGGGGTGACTTGGATTTTGGAACTAGTCTCCACCTGTTTTCTTGATTATGTTTTAGGCACTGAACACCTGTAAAACAAGGCTCCCCTAGACCCTACTTTTATATCAAAACACTATGCCTACTGTATTTTATGCCAAGCTTTGTTTCATCTGTAAGAATGGAGATAATCTGTTTCAGTAGATTGGATCACTGTGCAGTTTAAACTTTATATGATACTCCAGTTTCTCTGTGTTACTGCAAAGCTTATGTGTTTGTCTGTATCAGATTTGCTTTTGAGCATGAATCATTATGTAATGATGACTGGAATCTGTAATATGAGCACTGGATGAACCAAGGTGATTCCAAGGATTTGGGCATGCTGTATAATGAAGCATTGACATCACTTTTTGATGCGTCGTTGCTCAGATTATTAGCTATTATTTATGTGTGTCACAACTACAAAGGGGAAAGATTGTGCTTGATACAAGATTTTGGCGTTTTTTTGTTTGTTTGTTTTTCTCTTGTAGTGCGTTTGCACAGTACAACTTGGATCAGTTTACTCCAGTAAAAATTGACGGTTACGATGAACAGGTACGAATATAATAAAGTACTTGCAATGTCCTTAAACTCTTAAGGATTTTCTGGTATCAGAGCATATCTTAGGAATTAAATTGAAATAAATTTGTCTTCCATGCCAAAATACAGACATAACCACCCTCTAGTAGTACCAGTTCTGTAACTTATGTATTTAGAGCACCTAAAGAGTCATTTAAGTCTGTGTCATTGACTCGAATTCTGTCAGAGCTGATTTAAAGTTGTAGAAACAATTTCCTCCATCTTTATTGGAAGATATCATTTTCTATATTGCATTGTTTGTTGCAGTAAGAGGGTAAGATGCAGGATTTATTTTTTTAATCATTGTGTCATATTAGCCTTATCGTCTCATGCCATCTGCATTATTTTGTTTAAAATGTGAGCCTTTGTATATGAGTAAGCTCCAGTTAAGTGTAGGATATAATTAAATTTGGCATGGTATATGTTTCTCTCTTTATTCAGTAGCAAATGTTATTAACTGAAGTTTTATTGTGCAGGTTTTGATAACAGAACATGGTGATTTGGGAAATGGAAAATTTTTGGATCCCAAGAACAAGATTTCATTTAAATTTGATCACTTAAGAAAGGAGGCTACTGATCCTAGACCCCATGAAGTTGAAAATGCCATAGAATCTTGGAGAAATTCAGTTGAAACAGCAATGAAAGCATATGTGAAAGAACACTACCCAAATGGTGTCTGCACAGTAAGTTCTGAATTATATAGCCATTGTACCACTATGGATAGAAACCTTAAAAAAAAAAAAAAAGTAATAAGCAATTTCAACTGTAAAGAACTTAGTCCTGTTCAGTTCACACAGAGAAATGAGGGAAAGCTTCAGAAGTCCAGTATTTCAGCTCTTGGATTATTAATAGGTGGTTGCTGCAGGTCATAATGAAGACTTACCTCTCAGTTTTGAAGAATTTTTGTTTAAATTTCTTGAAGCATTAAGATCTTCTGTAGGTTACTGCAGGCTGATCCTGTTGATAGTGGCTACCTTGCTAAGTACTTAAAAAATGAAAAAAACCAAAACTGTTTTGTCTTGGTTTACTGACAAAACTGTCAGTAAAGCAAACTCTTTTCTCTCCATCACATCTCTTAAATATCAAAGTGCTATACTTTTACCACTAGAATCAGCAGGCTTGAACAGCTTCATAAAGTAAAACCTCTCAGTCTAGACTACAATAGCACTTATTTTCTGTTAAGAGCCCTGTGACTAAAATTCAGCAAACTGATTTAATGATTATGGCCTTGTGCTTTGTATTAACCTGAAGGAAAACTTAACCAGGAAAAATTTGAGTTGAATTGGATTCTCAGGTGGTCAGATGATTTCCAGCTTTTGTAAAGCAAACCAGATTGCGTATTCATTGAGGTAATTTTTAGTAGTATTTGATTTTAGGGATAAAGCAAAACAGAGAACCAAACTCACCCTTTTAATCATCTGTTTGCTTGTCTGTAAATGCCAAAATTATAATTTAGTTGTATCTGAAACCCAGCTGGTAATACATACTGTCACACTACTTACTGCTGTAGGCTTAAAAGTGAGTTCACAGCATGTAAAATTTCAGTTGAGATGCTTGAACTTCAAATTTTCTAATCCTAAACTTCTCTGCATTGTAATGTACAGTTTAATGTTTCTTATACTGAATAAGAACTATACTGGCTATAAAATTAGAATTTACTGTTTATGTAACATTATTATTACTGGATTCTTCTAAACAGTTTGAGCAAGACAATATCTGAAATCTCAGTTCTTGTTCATGGTTGATTTTTTTCCCCCTTTCTAATTAAGGTGTATGGTAAAACAATTGATGGACAGCAGACCATTATTGCATGCATAGAGAGCCATCAGTTCCAAGCAAAAAATTTTTGGTAAGTTTCATCATGGATACAAACACAGTAAAATACAGCAAACGGAGTAACTGCAGTAGTACCATTACATTGTTAATGCTTAGTTCAGAGGAGTTTGCACTTGACTTTTCTCCTTCTACCTCACCCCAAGTTCTTCTTTCAGAACTTTATTAATTTATAGGTGAGGTAGATAAAGGTGATCTTGGATGAAATGACCTCTTCTAAATTGCAACTTTATTTTTTTTCCTGTACTTGGTTGAAATATTTTTTTCCACAGCCTGGAGTGAACTTGGTTAGCTCTGTGCAGGAGACTGGTCAGAGCTGAGACAAATATCACCGTACTGGGGTTGGGTTAAGGAAGTATCTTCTAAGGTTAGCTACTTCTCTGAAGAAACGTATTTCATTATTGCCATTTTGCATCTCCTTGAAGTTATAATAAGTAACCCCATGGTTACTGAATGGCAGTGCAGAAACCTTTGGTTTGTGATGCTGAAGGTGAATACACATGCATATGCACAGCAATATGGTTAAATTGTTTGCCTGGTATACTGTTCCATAGATTTTAATAGTATTTGTACAGTTAATAAATAATTTCTTCTACCTTGGCTAGTCAGCATATTTTACATCAGTATTAAAAGTAACTTGAAATAATACTGATTTTCTTATAAAACCCTAAGTATGAATAATTTTTAAAATTCCAAATAGTTACTTTAAAGAAGAGGAACAGATATACAACAATCTTTCTTGAAAGTTCTCTTTAATAAAGTTATGGTTGGACATCCATGGGTAAATATTGACCATGTTCCTAAAAAAGATTACAGGGCTTTTATTCTTATCATGTTTTAATAAATGCCTGTTGGTGTGGGAGATGAGAGGATAGAAGAATGGATTGAAAGTTACCTATGCTCCTCGGGTATCCATCTGTATGTCAGGATACACAGCCCAAACCACAGCCAATATTTTTTTGTGGCAACCCACCATGAAAGCAAGTTTATTGGACATTAGGAAACCAATACATGCCAAAGAAACATGTTCTGTCATTTACTGAAATACTGTCAGCATAGTAGGAAATGAAATAATGTGAAAGAAGGAAGAACAGTTAATTTATTTTAAAACAGCCTAAGTTAGCAGAGGTAAAGAAAGTAATCATACAGAATCATTTTAGTTGAAACAAATCTCTTAAGGTCAAGTCCAGTCATCAACCTAATGTTACCATGTCCCAAAACGCAGTATCCACATGTTTTTTTGCATGCTTCCAGAGATGCTGACTCCACTACCACTATGATGTGTTTTTAACTTAAAAGACTTCCTACAGAAGGATCTTTCTGAACTTGAACTCTTTTTATTGGAGTAGCATCTAAAGGACAGAAAAGATAATCCCAGAGTGGAAACACTGTGGTCATCTTAACTTCACAAACTACAAAGTAACTAAGAAGCAAACAAATCAGATAATTAGTCATTGAATCCTGTGCACTTAAAAAAAATCAATAATGTACTTAAAATGCAGTTCAGCGTGTAAACATAGTTATAACTAATGAGTTGGTGTACAACGTACTGGTAATATCAGTCACTGAGTCAGGTGATCCTTTCACTTTTCTTAGACATGCCAATAAGCTTCTGATTTGCCTTAGTCTGAATTTTCAATCATAATCTGTAATTTGGATGTTGTCTGAAATAATAACCACTGGCTTTAAAAATGTGAATATCTACAGTGTGCTAATATAGATCTATTAGCAGCTGTTAATTTCAGAGTCCTTATCTCTCTCTCCCCTTGTTGAATATACCAGAGCTACATCTATCATGAGTAGGGTTGGAACTCATAGTATCAGCTTTATTTTCTTAAGTGAAACAAAGGAGGAATCAGGACACAGGTGCAGTGCATTCTTAATAGAGCTCTAATGTACTAACCTTCTGATCCACTAACTGCATTAATAAGAAAATGTCTAGTCTGCAGGAAGGAAGTGAGGTGAAACTACAGTCTCCCTGTACTCTATTCTAGTTGTTCGAAACTCCTTTTTTAAGCAAGTTGGCAAAGATACTGCATTTGTGGAAGAAAGCTGGAAGGAAGTAGTTGTCCTGCAATAGAAATGCTAGAGGAGCTGCAAGGCCTAGTTAGAGTTCAGCATAGTGGAAAGTCTTGCACTCGAGTTTCACAGCTTGAAGTGTGTGAAGTGTGACTTTGGCAGGTCATCTGGGTCCCAGAAACAAAATACTGTCTATGTATACCTAAGGAGGGATTGAACATTGGAGGTTTTAGGTATTTTCAGAAATAAAATTTTATTGTCAAAAGGTTCTTACTGATAAATATTCGTGGTCCGCATCCAGATCTGAGATTACTCAAGGTTCTACTCTTGATGTATTATGGGGCCAGATCTTTCAGGAAAAAAAATTGTGCATGTGTAGTTGCACATCATACTTCATTCTCTGTTTTCCTTTGACTGCCAATTGTATGTTGGGTTCTTTTTATTTAACCAGTGGGGTGACATCTGATTGCTGTTTTACTTTTTTAAAGGAATGGCCGTTGGAGGTCAGAATGGAAGTTTACAATCACCCCTTCAACCACTCAAGTGGCTGGCATCTTGAAAATTCAGGTATGCTTATCTCAAACTGTGGCCTGATCAGTAAAGTCTCCAGTTATTATGAAGGGAGACTTGGGTCAATGTATTAAGTATTCCAAGATAATTTGGAGACCAAAGAAGCAAAGCAGAGATGTCCATTCAATTCAGTGTTAGTGACTTAACCACATATGTACCTAATTGTTATGAAAACAAAATACATCTTTAATACAGAAGGTTTCAGAAGGTGTATTCACCTCAGCTAGGCATATAATTTTACCTGTGCTTCACTGAGGTTTTTGGTTTCCTGTTTCTTGAATTGGCAGTGACACAAGCCTTTCTTTAGAGCGGGCCCTTCCTGTAGTAGATTTTTTTTTTCTTTTTAGTTCGTAACAGCAGGATTTTATCATGTTACCCTCCCTATTGTTCAGAAGGCTGAGAAACTTTAGTTTCACCTGAAATTTTCGAATCTTCATTCAAAATTTGCCCTTGCTGTTTGCTATAAGGCACTCAGGAATCCAAGCAAGAATGCAGAAGTCTTGAGAGCAGAGGATGTCTGGGTATCGTGGTAGACAGAGGGACTTTAACTGCCTGGGTTGGTTCCCTGGAATGTGTACACATATTTATGAGTTTTTAAAAACAATTCTGTGATCAGGAGCTAGAAACCTAGTGCAGTCTGGCTTTGAGAATAGTACTTTATTATATTTTTACAAGATGTAGAGTCAAGTTCCCTTTTCCCAGTCTTTTTACACCCATCTGAGTTTTTCACTTCCTTACTGCTCAGTGACCTGACTTCAAAGGCAGATGCAACAAAATGCTTTTCTAGCCATAATTATTTTAGGATAGGGTAAGTGTGCTCAGCTCCAGCCAAGCTGAGGGACTGAATCTGATTACCCATTCTAGGGCAAATTCTGTAACAGCTGGAATGTCAACACTTGGATGTTGTGTTGTCAGATTAAGGCAGTCATAGTAAGGGCCTTAAGTAACTTCTAGGCATCTCAAAACTCTGGGCAAATCCAAGTAAACTCACTTAAATCCAGCTTGCAGAAAAGCAAGCTTTTTCTCAATGGAATGCACTTTTGGCTAAGTGTCTTAAGAGATTTTCCAGAACAGGCAATTTACCTAATTCTGGGAAAGGTTAACTAAATAGCATAGAAAATAGCCTGAACAAAAAGCTTAGTCAGGTTTTAATTAGCATCTTGAGTTGGACACCAGTTGGTTTTTGCCTTTTATTACTATTTCACATAATTAATGAAGTTGTTACTTACATTAATTAAAGTCTGTGTTCTGGGGTGATGCAGGCTTACATTTTCTGCTCATATAGGAACTAGTTTCACCAAAGCATTTTGAACTCAGTTTAAAGTTTTTAGAAATTGTGCACAATTCCTTTAGTGTATTTGGGAGCAAAATAATCTAGAATATGAACTCACATAAGTGAAATTTCAGAGTACTGAAGTTTCACTGTTATTTGCAGAATCTTTGACAGCAATACAGCCTGTTTCTGGTAAAGTTATGATGAATAAGTTGGGGGAAGTTCCAGCATCACCTACTGTCTTCAGCTATCTTCAGTATTTTTAAGGTCACTTCCACAGTTTCTTCCTTTTTTAAAGTATTCTATTAATAAATTCTAATATAGGAGATTCTCAACTATCTTAATCCCTTCCATTGTTTGATTATCTTTTAATTATACATAAAGGGAGAACTGCAACAGGATTTTTTACCGTGTTTTTTGTTTGGTTGGATTTTTTACCTTTTACTGTATTGTTTTTTACTTTGGCAGGTTTGTTTTTTTTTTTAACCTTTTACTAAAACTGAATCCCTCTGGTGCCTGATGTGTTCCAATTGTGCATGTGTTGGTTACTAATTTTATCTCTTAGATAATTTGTTATTCTCATCCCTCTTCAGTTAATCTTTTCAAGAGGTTCTGTTCATAAAACATCATCCTTCTTGTAGTCTTCTGAGCCCAGACCTAGCATTCTGTAAGGATGTCAGCAGTGAGGTATAGTACAGAACAGTTACTTCTCATATTTTGTATAAGATAACACATCCCAGACTTAGATTTCACTCCACATTTGTGTTAAGGTTTTAGGCCTGAGTGTTTGCCAAGAATGTGACTCAGGGAGACAGATAAGATGTTTGTGACAATGTTGGTCTCAGAGCACAGGGGAGGTTTCGGCCCTCTGTAGTGGATTGTGACAGAAAAGGGGGAGATTTACATTTCTCTCAGTTCTGCTGTCTCAGTGGCACGTCTCAGAGTTTTGCACCAAGTGAGCATTTCTCATCTGTCTCTTAAGAACTATATATAAAAAGGTTGGCAAAAGTTTCACACAATAATGTTTGATTTGAAAATAAGTTTATTCAAAAACAATAAGCAAAATAAAAATTTAAGAGGAATCATAGGGAATAATGGTTTTCTTATATAGGGAAACCATTTTTTTGCTTAACTATTAATAGCTATCTTACTCTGTTGTGTTTTGTATATTGCAGTTTATAAAATTGAGGGTCTCTTGCACACATGGCCATAATGTATGTGAAATTATATTATTGTGCATTAATCTCCAAATTAAAATGTTATCTTGCATAATAGGGTGAGATACAAATGTTTCGATTTCTCATAACATCAGCTGTGTTGACTTCTATAAAAAAATCTTTAAAATCTTTAAAGATGCCTTTTAAGATTTCCTGAGCTGCATAATGCTTCTGTATTGCATATGATATTTAATTAGAATGATTATATGTAACTTTATATATGCTTAAGTTTTCCAGCAATTTAGTTAGAAACCAAATGTCTTCAGAGCCTTCCTAATGGAATCTAAATCACTAAAATTAGTTTCAGTAGAGTTATTTCTTTCCTCCTTGATTATTTTGCAGGAGGAAGTTGTTCTGTAGATAAAACATTTCAAAAGTGAGTAGAGTTCATTCTGCTTTGCTATCTAACCTTGGCAAAGTTTGTTCCCAAAAACTCCTTTGTCTAGATAAATACCAGCTTTTGTTATGAACCACATCTAATAGAGAAAAATCTCAAAACCACGCATACCTAGAAAGGGAAACTTGATATTGCAGTCTCCCTACTGTTTGAGTAAAGCAGAAAAATTACTTCTTGCTATCCTGAAGCCTTGCCAAAACTATTCTCAAATATAGTTTCACCATTTCAAGAATTTCTAGTAAGGTCTTATAAAACAGTATGTTGTCTTCATCATGATGCTAATCAAAACAGGAGCTTCTTTGTGTGAAGTACTACCTAAGGCACATAACAAAAATGTGTCCAGAGTAGCTTCTTTATTATTCCTCCTAAACAGCATTTAACTTGCACAGAATTGTGGGTTTTCAATCTATTTTGTTGTTCTTCAGCATTTTATTTGATTGTTTAGGTTTGTTATTATTATAAATATTGCATCACTTTGATTTTCCTTTATGTTTTTGTTATGTATTTAATGTGAGATTCGTTAATTTTCTATAGGTTCACTATTATGAAGATGGTAACGTTCAGCTGGTGAGCCATAAAGATATACAAGATTCTCTAACAGTGTCTGTAAGTAAGCTTTAAAGGCCTTGATGTGTGTATTGAAATGACTTCTTAATTTAAAACAAGATGCAAGCTTGAAACAAAGCATAGATTTGGAGGCTAGTTTGTTTCTCTGCGTGAATGGGAATTAATGTTCTAGTGTATAAATATTTATGTGTAATATTTACCATTTTCACCTAACATATAGTTACTGCCTTTTTTTAATATATGCTTGCATGTAGCTTATATAAGATAAATTTGGTTTTGTTGTAAAGCTTAAATTAGTTTAATCGGTCTTTCCGCACTTACATTGTATTTAAACTTTGGCCAACAAAGGGACTTAGAGAGTGTTGTTTGGTTTTTTTTAGTATGAAGGGGATATAATTTGTAATAACCCACTTAAGTAGTATTGTCTCTAGGAGACTGCCTCCTTTTCTCACTAGGAGAAGACCAGTATATTGGAAATGGCAAACAAATGCCACCAGTTATGAAGCAGTAGTAGGTATTCACTCTTCGTTTCTTTGCTGTCTTTAACTTGTGCCATCGCCTCTTGCTTTTCTGTACAAAAAGCCCTTTCAGAGATGCTTCAGCTTGAGAAGCATAAATATGTTCAAGTAATTTTTTCCAACTTCTTTCCAAGTGGATTGTTACAGTAATGAGGAGCAGAGGTAGAAACAAAAATTGTTTGCAAATTTTACCAGATGTATCCTTATAAGAGTTGGTAATGTTGCAACATGAACTCATACTTTTGAAACAATGCTCCTTTGGCCTACTGGAGAACATGTTTATAAACAGTAAGGTTTCTCTGTTGGCATATTCTTTAACAAACTTAAGCCAGTGAGATTAAACTGGGAAAGGGAAAATTGGGAAAGTATTTTAATGGTCATGACTGATCAATTTGGCACAAAAGCTGAATTCATCTTTGAAGAGTATTGTTCATATAAAGAAAGGCTTGTTGGCATTTCAGTTGCAATCATAAAGAATGGGGGAGTGTGGTGCTATCTGATAACACTTCTGGAGTTGTATATATAAATTTACTTTTGAGCCTCAGACTGAAGGGATCTGTTTAGTCTTTTAATTCAACTAAGTTGCTTCAGGAAAGATGATTTGGAAGAAGTTCTCCTTTCAATAGCTTTTGCTTCACTTTCTTTTGGAAAGAAACATAATACTGTTTTGAAATCTAGTAAAGCAGCAGCAGATTAGTGAGTAGAAAAACACCTTTTACATCATTTCCCTACCTGCTGTTATAACAGAAGCAAACATGCTGCTGGTTACCAATTTTTAGCCTTGCCTCTCAGCTTTGTAAGGGTCAGAAGTTTTTATTTCACAAAGAAGGAATGGTAGGTAGAGCAAAAGGAGTCCAAACAAGTCCCTTTTTTGTGGCTTGGTAGAGGGGCAATTTTGTACCATCAATGGACACAACTGAAATAAATCACTGGAGAATTCTGTTGTTGCTAGAGTTAGGCAAGTTTTGCTGGAGATTACTTTCTTATCCAAAATTACTCTCTGAGCTAATTAAGACTTCATAGTCCTTAATTTTTCCTTTCATTAGCAGAGCCCTTGAAATAATTGCCTCAGTTCATGGAAAAATCAGACCCCTTTCATTTGTTCTACTTGGTCTCCACCTTCTCCTTCATTTCTTTGTGGTGTTTTGGAGCACTTTCACAGCTGCTAGGTGTAATTCCAGTTTTTACACATTATAGTCAAAGCTGCCATCTTTCTCCTGGTCTTTGCCTTTGTAGAACAAGGGATCACATGGGGCAAGAGCACTTGGAACATTTAACAGCTTCTGCAAAAGCATCCTTAGGAATGTCTCCAACACCAAGTTGGAGGTTTCAAAATTCATGAACCCTCACATTCTTTTTGAGACTTCTTTCAAGCACTTTAGCTGAATTTGTTGGGGTTTATTTTTAAAACAAATACACAGTTGCATACTTAAGAATGAGGCCCAAAGCCAAGAAACTGTTAATCAGTCATGAGATTTGGATGTTGTGTTGTGGTTTGCATTTGCAAAACATCATATTTGCAAGATGTACTTGGGGATGTTTTTAGAAGACCAGGTATATAAAGGCTAGTGTTGGCTTCAGCTTAGTCTCCAGATTCAGAATGTTTAGAGACGAACAAATTTGTTTGGGTTTTTTGCTTATATTCTACATACTTCTGTGTTACCTGATGCTCTTTGAGTTTTCCTGAATTTGTACTGGAAATTTAACATTGATAATGTTACTATCCAGACTTTGCATGTTTTTAGAGACTTGAGTTCATGTTGTCTTATTTCCAAATGCTGTTTTTTTCCACATATCTTTCAATCCAACAGTACAATTTTGAATCAAAATATTTTAATAAGTTCCATGGTGATCTTTATGCTTGTTGCTTTTTGACTATTTATGTTTTTTTAAATAGTGAAATACAAATATAATCCTAATGTGACTTATGCCATTTGGATGGATGCTTTGTTCAGTTTTTGTTTAGGCACTATATGATGACGTGTTCTCATGGAGTCTACCTGACATCGCTCATGATTACAGGAAAAAACATTTTCTAACTGGTCTTAGAATCATGCTGTACATTTGACTTAATTCAAATGTTGGGGTTTTTTTCTAGAATGAAGCCCAGACAGCAAAGGAATTTATAAAAATCGTAGAGGCTGCAGAAAATGAGTATCAGGTATGTTGGAAACAATGTCCTTAGTCACATACATAACATCACCATATCCTCAGCAAAGCTAGCTATAATTAGTAAGCTTTTGATACTAAGAGAATGCAGTTTCATGAAAATATATTAGATGCTGCTATTAACTCTATCCTCCGTTTCCATACCTTCTGGTGATTGCAGCCACCTACTTAATGTTGCATTAGAAATTTTTTTTTTGAGAGCAGAGAAGTCCCTAGTGTGATCAAATATCAGCAATTTTGATATCAATATTAACATATTCCTTAAGGGGATTTTTTTTTTGTACAGGTTCTGTTCAGAGGCTACTTTCTAAATATGGATCACAAGCATAATCCATTTCTGTTGGTCATTTTAAAGTTAGAAATGTATAAGTGTTTAATGCCCTCTGCGAAAGTGGATTCACATTCATTTAGTTCTTGAACATAAGGTAAATTTCAGACACTGCATTCTGTCAGTTTCTATAAAAAAGGTCTTTAATGCACAGTTACTAAGTATCATATGTGTCATATAGAAGTTGATGCAGTATTATGTACTGACTACCCTCCCCACAGAAGAAGCAGTGGAGGATTTAGTGTCTGAAATAATGTCTAAGCTAACTCAATCAACACTTTGTTCACGCTGCTGACTAACCACACTGTGGTTTGCTGAAACACTTAGGCTATGGCTAGGTTTATTCCATCTGTTTGCCTAATTTTCTTCACATGGTTTTAATCTAACAGCTTTCCTTCATAAGATATATTTTAATCTAGCATATTTTTATTGAGCCTTTTAAAGAGGTAGCAGACTACTCAATAACTTTTTTTGTATAACATCCTAGTTCTGTTCTTCATGTGTCTTTGTTTTGTATGACTTTGTCTTTAACAGACTGCTATTGGTGAGAATTATCAGACTATGTCAGACACTACTTTCAAGGCCTTACGTCGACAATTGCCAGTTACCCGCACCAAGATTGACTGGAACAAGATCCTTAGCTATAAGATTGGAAAAGAGATGCAGAATGCTTAAAGTGAACATTGCATGACTGGATCATTTTAGTGTCCTTATATACAAATAAAAACTATTATAAAAAGTATTTGGAACTGTCAAATCACCCAGTCAGCATGGGCTTTTGCCATTGAAAATCACTGTAAGTAGTTTGGTTAGAGCACAAAGCTTAGCTAAATGACTTTTTTCCCTTTCCTTCCTTTCTTTTCAGAGGGTTGTAACTTCAGTATAGCTGAATATGTTTAGTGTTTCTGTTGTACCTTTTATTTTTTTTTCAATAATTGAAAGACCATGCCTTTAGTTTTCAATTATACGTTTAGAACAATTTAAAAAATATTTTTGCATATGATAACACTTTCTCATGCTTTCATGTGAAGTGGAGAGCTTCTAGAATTTGCTGGATTCCTTGTGGAAATCAGTAATGTGCAGTTCTAGGTCAATGTTGACATGGAGTTAGCCATAGGTGCTTTTTTTGAAATCATCTGTCCTTTCATTATGTGCAAAACTGGGAGAACCATTTTCTGTTTTGTTTAAAACTTTCAGAATACTTAATTAGCTGGCTCCATGTTAACCAAAAAAAACCACCAACAACAGAAAAAAGGGAAGGCCAAGGTCTAATGCTGTTTTAAGATTTGGAAATTAAATAAAAATACTTATTTCAGAAATGCATTTAATGCTTTGTTCCTGACAATTACTTAAACGAGCTCAAATTCCATCTGCCCTTAAGGGGTGTTTTTTTATCATAAAGCCACAAATGTATTATAACACGGCATATTGTAATATATAATCCTGTACTCATTACTGTGTCTGTCAGTCTTTTTTTTTTTTTTTTTTTTTCTTGGATTGAAATGTACTAAAATTCAATGTGACATTAAAATGCAAATTTTCTATTTATTTGAGTATCAGATTGATTACTGTCATAGCCTGGTTTTGGCGTTTCTATCTATTTTTAAAATCCTGCCTAAAAATCCACAAACTTGTAGCCTGTTGGCTCTTCTCAGTTTATTTGGAGGTTGTTGTAATACCAGCATCTTTGGTTTCCATCTGCATTTAAGAAACATTCACATATGGAAGTCTACTAAAACAGGTATCCATTAACTTCATATTGGTTACAGAGGATGGAAGAAATTACAGGACCAAAAGTAATGCATTTGTATGGAGATTACTTTTCCTGTCTGATATATCTCTTACTGAAAATGGACTTAGAAATACAGACTTATTACAAATGGTGTATGACACTTAAGTGAAATGCACGGACTTCAAATTTAAGTGGATTAGCACCTGTTTTAAAATATACTACCTAATTATATGCTCATGATGGAAAATTAAACAGTGGAGTTTTTTATTATTCTTTTTCTTTTTCTGTAGAAGGCAGGTATTTATGCACGTTACTAAACCAGGAAAGCTTACACAAAGGTTTTATATCTGTTTACAGCATGATCCAGTTCATTACCTTAAACTGGTAAGTTACAGTATAGCAAGAGTCTAGACTTGTACTGAGCATAAAAACGTGCACACAGAGTTGTTTACTGTTGGAATTGTAATAGCAAATACTCCTATATTCTGTTCTTAAGTGCTGTCTTATAAAGGGGTATAGAATTAACTGAAGTTTGTGAAATTGGTGCTACTTTACAGTTTTAAACTGTATAGTAGAAGAGTGGGATTTGTTTTACCACAGTCTTCCTGGAGAGTTGCCCTGTTAATTGTCTTTGTAGATCAGCTAGTGAGCCATGGTGTTCTTTAAAAGAAGCCTTATAACAGCTGTATGTGAGCTAATAACAGATGCTGAGTCACTGTCAAGTCAGTCAGTCTGTCAGTATTAGAACTAAGTTCTAGATACAAACCTTCTCTGAAGAACAAGATAAAAATAAAAGGCAGGGAATTGACAGTTAGGAGAACTGTTAATGGGCAATGACATTCAAATAGCTGCTCTACCTGTTAGAATATTGCATATAACCAGTGTCAGCACTGGCTGAAAGTCAGAATGCTATTTTTCTTACCTGAAATAGAAAGCTAGTTTTAAATATATTCCTAATAAAAAGGTATTTTACTGTGGAGTACTCTTATTACTGTCTCCTCTCCATTCAGTCAGTACCTTGATAGTCTAAATTCCTTATCTTCAAAGAATAGCATCCCACAGGTTCTCTTCTGCCAGTAGAGTGACATAAGTAGATTTGTATTACTTGTATTTTTCCTGTTGTGTTAATTTTTAGTATGTGAGATAATTTTACACCTCAAACATCAAATTTAATAAGTTATAGCTTCAATAAAGCAATTCTTAAGTATATTTATTCTGTTACGTTTTTTAATGGTGTGCTGTATCCTACTTAGGGGTAAAGACTTCCAGATGAAGCTGACCTATCAGCTGAGGCACATAGCACATCTGGATTGCTCTCAAATTATTTGATGTCACTTATACTCCTTTTGTTTCTACCCCCACCCCTTTTAAATGTGAGAACTTCAGAGCTTGCTTGGTAGGCTTTAGGGTATTTCATGTAGGTAAAGCACTTTGTCCAAGAAATTTTGCTGTGGCAGTTGTCTTAATGTGATTTACTACTTGTTTATATTCTATTTTAAAATTAAAGATGAGCTTTGTATTGTGGAGTGTTGATGTACTAGACATTATGGCTTGTGATATGGACTTGTAACATGCTTATAAAGTGTATTGAATCTTATACATCTTAGTGCCCCTTTATATGAAAGAGTCTTTAGCTTCTCCAAGTAAGCAGTTCTTTCTGAACTGACTTTGAAGTCGTTATGCTGTGCACACTGAGAAAGTTCTACTGGCTAGTTCAGTTGAGAACACTGCAACACAGTTCATTGGTAAGTGGTCATTCAGCCCATAAAAGTACTGTGTGAGACTGAATGTCCTAAGAGATGTGGTCTACTTGGGAGATGACTCCAGCTGCACCTATGGTGTTGATGTCATTTATGTGCTTTAGGAGTACTGATCCGCACTTGCTGCATGCTGGTTTGACTGACAAAGCATTTTTTGGTGCTCTTGAGTTCATTTCCTTTTGGAGAACTCTGACTTGAGAACTGGGCTCAGTGTGCACTACATGCACTCCTAATGGTGACTGAGTCCATAGCAGTCGTTTCCTTCAGGCAGTTTGAAACCACCTATGTGTTGAAGATATCATACTAAACCTGGCCCTCAAATTTCCAAACTCTACTGCAGCTATAGAGGCTGAACATCAGCTGTTTGATTTTATGGATTCACTCCTGTCATACTGAATTCTTTGCTGACATGGATGTAGCTTCTGCCACGTTCATTTATTGGAAAGAATGAAACTCAGCTTCCTCTGATGCAACTGTAAACTAGGTGTAGATTAAACTTTAGTTTGTTCATAACCTTAAAGTGTCAATTTTTGTGTGACGGTGTCAACTCTTTTTTTTTTTCTTTTTTTAAGGGGGGAAATTTGCATTAGATTCAAACAAAAAAAGTTGGGTTTTTTTTCCCCCACAGCTGAAAGAATGGAACTGCACATATGTACTTTATTCATTCTGTGAAATTGAATGCTTATTACTTGGTAGATTTTATTAGTAATGTTTCCTTCTGCTACTGAGGTCAGCTTACTGGTAATGGGTTTTGCTCAGCATGAAGAGGGTGACAGTGGTAATGCTTGCCTTAAGGGATATATTTTGTAAATACATTTAGACTTTTCTTTGCAAATAAATAAAGTTGTGCAAGGGCAAATCCATTAGGTTTATTCCTTAAAAGTCAAGAAAAGCACATAGGGACTTTGACTTAATTGGCAGTAGTTTGAAATAAGATTCAAAAAAACTTCCATCTTACAGTGTTTGTAAATGTGTAGTGTTTGGCTGGTTGGTTTTGGGGGGACACCACCACAAGCTGCTAATAATGTACTGTAAAAACTCTTTTTGGTTTTGTATTTAAATGTGCTTAACATTTTTTAACACAATACTGGACACATGATGCAAGACAAGCAGCAGTGTGAGCAGCAGACCATGCTCATGATCTCTGTCTTATCAATTCAAAATGTCTTCAAGGGGTTTGGCCAATAGGGTGCAACATACTGCTAAGGCAAGCTACCACTCGTGGTACATCTGGAACCCAGCCTACAGTTCTCAGGTGTACAGAAGAGAGCTTTGGGTCTCATGAAGTGAAGAAGATACTTTGGTCTTCTCAGAGCATATGTTCTTAGCTGAGGTTTTTTTAGCTGGTTATATCTTCTCTTCTACAAATAAAGGTTATTTGCAAATGGCTTTACGAACCCAACTGAAAAAATCCCAGATACAAGCTCTTGAGTACAAGAAAAATATATTTTGTTCTCTTGGGCTGCAGCAGATTTAAAATGCTGTTCTTCTGTCTGCTTGAGCTGCCTTCCTGCCCAGTGTGCTGCCTTTCTTGGCTTCTGGATGATGGCATTTGCCTTCTGTTCCAGAAGCTGGGTACTAAAAGTTAGGTGTCTAAAGGCAGAAATGTCCAAGTTTTTGCCGTGCTGGGAAGGCACTAGAAGAGACCATCTGCATCAAGGGTCCCAGTTTTGGTAGTACATCCAGTTACAATGCAGGTTGTATCAGTAAGATTGTAAGAGGTGCAAGAATGTGATCTATTACAGTTTTCCTGAGGAAAAGAAAGGGGCCAAGTTTGTTTAGACTGAAGAGTGGGAGCTTGGGCTGCAGATCTGGGAAAGGGTCAGTTGATTCAGAACTGCATTCCAGGAACACAATTCTGATGGAGGCTGGCAGTGTACTTGCAATAGAAGTCTTTAGTGCACAGTGCCTGTGAGCTGCAGCCTCTGCTGCCCACCTGTCTGGGTGCACACACTGTTCCTGGACCTGTGCCTTACAAATGGCAACAGTCTGCTTCAAGTGCTACTTGAGCTGTTCTTTCCATCCTAGCAGAGTCTGTCTTACCACAGTGAAAATTCCTGGAGATGCTGCCTTCTGTCAATAACCTGCTATTTGTATAGCAGCTCTTTCTCCCATCTCTTGGTCTAGCTGTGCCATAGTAACTTGTGCCATAGTAACTTCCATGTAATTTGGAAATTGCAGAAAGAGGCTTGGAAAAGGAAGTTAAGTACAAAATCAATATTCAAAGGAAGACCAGACACTGGTAATTAAGGTTAATACCTGTGCAAGCAACCAGAGTAGTAGGGAAACCTTAAAATCGTTGAACAGGAAAGCTAAAGCTTATCTTGGGTTTTACTCCACAGTGTGGCAGGGCAGAGATTTGCATACTCTGAAAGAAATTGCTAATGATAAAGATTATCCTTCTTCTCCAAGTTCTTGTCAGGCTTTAGTGTTAATTGTATTAAGGTATATGTTATGAAAAGTGTAATTTTCCTTGATGTTCTCACTTCGGTGTCTTTTCCCAACTGCTGCAGCAATCTTCTCACCCTACAGCTGTAGAACCACCACCTTTTTTCTCGCACAGCAGCATCTGCTGGGATTTAGGAGAATTTTGTCTCCATTTAATGTTTCTTCCAATCCTTCTTTGCTATGGGTCTGCTGCGGCTTCTGTCTGATGTGAGGGTGGAGTTCAACACCTGTGATGTGATGAGTATTCAGCAAAGCACAAAATCATCCCATATCAATGATTATATTTAGTCTTACTTCTTCTCTATCACAGCTTTCTCCTTGCAAAAGATTATGGGAAAAGTTCATATGAAGTACTCTGCTGTAGTGGCAAGTGTCATGAAAGAACCCATTAGAGAAATAATACTGTATCTATAGTAGGATTTCAATACTGGGTAGTTAAAGGGGCTAGGGATACGTATTGAGTGGTCAGGCTGCAGGAATAAGCTGGTGCTCAAGTACAAACACACCTTGTTCTCAACAAGCCAATGGGGTATGTGAGAAATGTACAGTGTTTCCTGGGACTGCAGTCATTCACCTTGCCCCTTTGTGTATCAGTCTCAACTAAGGCTGTCCAATTGGTTGTGCAGTAAATTCAGGGATGTATTCTCATAATAGTGAGTGAATTATAAGCTAGCAGCAGTTAGTGATAGGGACAGTCATTTTACTTTGGGTTTACATTAAGAGGCGTGAGAAGACAGTCTTCTCAGACTAGGTGAGACCTCATCACCTTACTTTCTGTGTTGTTCACAATTGGAAAGAGGCTGCAATACAAAAAAAAAAAAGTTATCTAAAAGCCTATCTATATTGTAGAAGTCACCTAGGTCTGATTTTGGCTAGAACACAGAATCTATTTGAGTAATGTAGAAGAAAAGCAATAGCAACTATTCAGATTACTATTAAGAGGGGAAGGAAGACATTCTGTGAAATTAATGAAACAACTTCTTGGTATGTGGTTCTTGAAACAAGGCAAGGTATGAAGTTGGCATCAACAATTAACATCAAGCTTTGTTTTAGGATGTTGGGCATTTTGGGTGTCTATACTAGTGGTGTAGTGATTTGGACTGCATAATGTGTATATTCCCCACTATCACAATCATGGATTTATAACTGCTGCATTTACAGCTGTGCATTGACTACCCTGGAAAGGGCAAGATGGTCAGGCCGGCTTTTTTGGTCCTTGAGCAGGCAGCTGCTTTTTTGCCTGTTAAAGGATTTGGATGAGTATTCCTTTCCCTTTTCCTTCTGTTCTCTGTATATACGGCTGTAATCTATTGCCTTTATAGCAGAGGTGTGTAAAACACTCTGTGTAAATCAACTGAAAACTCTTCCTCTGCCTTTCCTGTTGCCCTCCCTTATCTCCTGGTGAGAAGAAAGGAGGCAGGAGAGGGAGTTGGGGAAGAGTGGGGGAGTTAGCCCTTGTGCTAAATCATTACAAGTGGCATTATTTCTTTCCTGGACCTATCGCCTGCCCATGCAGGGCCTGAGAGAGGCTGCAGGATCTGGCAGCTCTTGCTAACTAAATGAAAAATATTTTATAGACAAGGACTGGATTCCCCAGCCACCTTAGAAGTGAGAAGTGCTGCCCATAGGGTTAATAATGAATATTTACAGAGTGGATAGCTGAAGTCTTAGGCCAGGCTTACCCTGAAATGTCACTTTTGCATCTGGGCCACTTTTAGTCAAGAAATGGGCACCATCATTTTTCCTTTCCAGAACTCTTAGGAGATTGCATCAAGGTTAAGTAATCCAGTTCTGTTTAGACAGAGGTTATTGCACACATGTTATCAGAATATTCCTCCTTTTTCCACAGTAGTGTAACCTAAGTATAATGAGGTAAATTTGGAACAGTAATTGCATCATCA
Source organism: Psilopogon haemacephalus (assembly GCA_013396835.1). Taxonomy (NCBI): domain Eukaryota; kingdom Metazoa; phylum Chordata; class Aves; order Piciformes; family Megalaimidae; genus Psilopogon; species Psilopogon haemacephalus. Next base: position 381,863 of record VWZI01003587.1, on the reverse strand, counting down.
GTAGAACAGGAGACAAGATAGGCTGAATAAAAGGATGCTCTGAGAAAGGAACTGGATATGAAGAATGAATTCTGGGTGCAGAAGAGAGAAGAACCAGCAAGAACATAGTTCAAACAAAGCAGACTGAAGAGCAGAAAGAAGGATATGATAAAGCTAATGTGTAGGACAGGCAATTGTTCTATAGCCCAAATGTAAAGACAAGAGCTCATGGAGATCTTCATCTGTGGAGAGGGAAAGAAGGTAGCGACTCTGTCACCTGTGCAGAGAGGTTTTCTCAGCAATGGTGGGCTGGATGGATGTGAAGGGGCAGTACAAGTAGGCCAAGGAGAAAGAGTTGTGTAAGGCAAGGGCAAAGGGTATTTTGGCACCTGATTTTGTGAAGGTTTGAAAAGATTTGGCTCTGGAGTCAAATTTTGCTGTTGTATAAGGAAATGGTGTTCCATTTGGCTGCTTCCTTCTATGGCAGATGTGCTGCTTGCTCCATTCCTGTTTGCCTACAGTCACAGCTGTTCTTATGCTTAATAATAACTGCCAGCCTCAAGCAACAATAATTCTCTGTATATGATCCTGCACTGTGACTGCTCAATTTACTTCATCTGAGTTTCTGGAGATTAATTAAAATGTAACTGTCAGTGGATTTTTGCATTTCTACCTCTATGTAATTGGCAAAAATGCTATATTGATAAATTACAGGGGGAAAACTAGCTATGCTTAGCTAACTGAGGATTTCAGAGAATAGTAATTGAGACCTTTTCTCAAAAAGGTTTATTTATTCAATTAGTATCAATGCTCAGTAAATTTAAGACCACCCTCACTACCTTTTTCCTTAAGAGAAAAAAAAAACAAGATACAGTTGTTGGTGCAGATGTTTGATATATTCTTTAATTTAAAAAAAAAAAAAAAAGCAACTTTGAAATTTGTTTGGCTTCAGTCCAAGGCATGGATGTGGGGAGCTGAGCTCTTGTCCTTTACCTTGACCGAAAGAGGGGAGGGAGAAACAAGCACTGGTTTCCTCCAGGCTTTGCACCATCTGTCTCTGCCTCCCCATTTCCCCCACCGCCTTGTTTGCCTCCTGTGACGTACAGAACATGTGTGGATGCAGAGGCCAGATACTGACTTGCCAAGAGCTCTTTTCTGACCAGAAGCCAACCTCACAACTCAACGTGACTCCTTTATGAACCCTAAGCACGTACCACTTTGTACAAATACTGATGTGTCTCAATCCACCACCTGATTTTTATAAAGGACCTTCATAAAATCCCTCAATGAATGTGCATGTGTCCGTCTACTCCACACAAGTATCTATGTGCTAGTGGGGAATGTCACCATGGATTTTAAAAACAAATATCTCAATGTCCTTTAGCAAGTAAGTGTATTTGGGATGAGGCACTCTGCCCCATGCTGATGCCTACGTGTGCTGATAGTCAGGGTGGAATTTCTGTCTTATTTCTAGGGACAAAAGAAATTTATTAAAAAAAAAAACAAAACACAAGTTCAGGGGGTTGGGTTGATTTTTTTTTTTTTTTCCTGATTAAGATTTATTTCAAACGGTACCTGAATATACTGAAACTGTCCTGAGCTGAACACCTTTCTTTGGCTTGTCTTTGCATTAACATCTGATTCTTAACTGAGCTGGTTCTAACACAGGTTTTGTGACTTGTCTTGCAATTAAGGCAGCTTGAACATTGATTTTCTTGCCACTTTTAAGCAGTCTTTTCTCCCTCCCTTACAACTGCCCAGGCACATTCTAGATCCCCGTTTTCTGGCAGAGGGACTCAGCCAGCGTTTAGAGGAGTTTGCCTTCTTATAATTTTTCCATCTTCCTACAGTTAAAGGAGATAATTTGGAATCTGAAAATTCAGCTCACTCAAACTCTGCTCCCCTACTTTCTGAAACAAATGGGCAGAACTTCATCCCCGTCTTCCCACCTTCACACTGTTCTGAAAGTAATAAGTGAGACAGTTTTTTGACAAGTGGTGCTTGATGCATATGGAAAGCTTATTTGACTTTCCCTCATTAGTTGTGGTGGCATATTTTTAAACATTACTGACTTCCTCTAAGCTGAAGACTGTTCCGGTAATACCATGTCTCACTTTTATGATGGTGAACAAAAACTTAGAATCATTAGAATCATAGAATCAGTCAGGGTTGGAAGGGACCACAAGGATCATCTAGTTCCAGCCCCACCCTCCTCACCATGGGCAGGGACACACTACACTAGATCAAGCTGGCCAGAGCCTCATCTAGCCTGGCTTTAAACACCTCCAAGGATGTGGCCCAAGCCACTTCCCTGGGCAACCCATTCCAGGGTCTCACCACTCTCATGCTGAAGAACTCCCTCATCACGTCCAGTCTGAATCTCCTCACCTCCAGCTTTGCTCCATTCCCCCTAGTCCTGTCTCTACGTGATAGCCTAAAAAGTCCCTTCCCAGCGTCTTTGCAGGCCCCTTTCAGAAGGCCACAATAAGGTCACCTCAGAGCCTTCTCTTCTCCAGACTAAACAGCCCCAACTCTTTCAGTCTGTCCTCATAGGAGAGGTGCTCCAGCCCTCCTGTCATCCTCATGGCCCTTCTCTGGACATGCTCCAGCATGTCCACATCCTTCTTGTAATAAGGGCTGCAGAACTGGATGCAGTACTCCAGGTCAGCAGGGCAGAGGGGGAGAATCACCTCCCTCGACCTGCTGGCCACACTTCTGATGCAGCCCAGGATCTGGTTGGCTTTCTGGGCTGCAAGTGCACACTGCTGCCTCATGTTGAGCTTCTCCATACTTCTGAAATGTCTTTCTTTTAATTAAAATATATTGATGAAACTATAAATAAAACATAGTAATTTTTTTCATTCTTTATTAGCATATTTTCTGTTCTCCAGACTGTGATTAAGGATTGTGTGCTTTAGCTGAAAGTAGATTTTTTTTTTTACATGTATTTAAGCCATTTTATTCAAACTTAGGTATGTCTGAAAAGTGCTGGGTAAGGAATCCCATTAACTCTGCTAAAGTGCTTTCACTGGCATTGTCATGCTGTTTCTCACTGTCACTGATTCCAGTTTAGACTGCCATCTCCAGTTCAACCCTGATACTGTTTGATATGCATCTGATGTGTTTAGTAGGTCTGCTACCTACACATGTATAGGTGCATATAGATAGACGTGTGGATGTATGCATGCACGCATACACATGTATGTCTATTATTTAATTTGAATCTTGATTAAAAGGTGTTTGGCGTAGTGCTGCTGAGCTGGATTCAAATGCTAACCAGGCATCAGCTGAAGGTCAGGGGAATGTCTGGCTGCTTTGAATCTTTGAACATTTCCCAGCACTCACAGATGTCTGGAGCTGATGTAGGTCTTGTTGGTGCCCTTTCTGAATGTCCTCAACAACTGCGCCTGGCTGTCTCTCCACTGCCAAGAAATCTGATGCAATCTCATTTTATAGCCAGGCTACAAGGGGATTGTACATTGTGGGCCTGGAAAAAGGTATTGATCTCTAAAATGGTCAGGCAGAAGATATTTTAAGCTGTGTTCTTTTTAAAAACAAAACAACAGAAATACTTTTAAAAATACTATGTATCTTGGTGTATAAAAAGATCAGGCAGGCAGAATTTCAAACTAGACTTTTACTGAAAATTATTTTTATCCAATAATCACTTCAGCTGTACTCCATCTTAACAAATAAGGCCTGGGAACAGATGACACTTAATAAAATGGTATCCTTTAACTGTACTGAACTGTTTACTGCTTTGATTTGTGAAATGCATAGAATCATAGAATGGTTTAGGTTGGAAGAGACCTTAAAGATCATCCAGTTCCAACCCCCCGCCATAGGCAGGGACACCTCCCACTAGATCAGGTCACTCAAGACCTCATCCAGCCTGGCCTTGAACACATCCAGAGAGGGAGCAGACACAACCTCCCTGGGCATGTTTGGCACTCCTTTTGAACAGAGCTGAGAGATAATTTGTGTGAAACAGAGCCTGAACTTTGAACTTGTCTTGAATCATAGAATTGTTTAGGTTGAAAAGGTCTCCAGTTCCAAATGCTAATCTAGCACAGCCAAGTCTATCACAAAACCATGTCCCTAGGCACTACATTCATGGGTCTTTTAAAACACCTCAAGGGATGGTGACTCACCCACTTCCCAGGGCAGCACATTCCAATGCTTAACAACCCTTTTGGTGAATAATTTTTTCCTAATGTCCAATCTAAACCTCCCCTAGTGCAACTTGAGGTTGTTTCCTCTTTCCTTCTTTTTACTTGGGAGAAGAAACTGACAGAGACTTTGCTAGAGCCTCCTTTTGGGTAATTGCAGAGAGTAAGAAGGTCTCCCCTGAGCCTCCTTTTCTCCAGCCCCCTCAGCCACTCCTCATAAGATTTGTGTTCTAGATCCTTCTGCACAGGTGCTTCTTTAATAGGGACCATAGGAATAATGATTTGTCATGAATGCACCAGCTTGTCTTGATCCAAGATATCCTAATGGGAAATTCCTCTTCATACTTAATAATATTCTATTATTATTATTATTATTAAATCCATTAGAGAGTGCTACAGGGATATTGAAGTACTGGACTCTCTTGGCAGCCTGACTTTAAAATACTTTATGCTTACTGTAAAAATATTAGAGATCCAGAAATGAAATGCATAAAATTATGGCAAAGTATTAATAACTGCTGTATTTCAGGGGAAGAAGAAACAGTGCTTAACAAAGGCACGAAATGAATTACCATGCTTTTAAGTGGGCACAGTTCACAGCATTTTGGTCATCTATAAACAAAGGTGCATAAAGAAAGCATAACTGTAGAAACCAACACAGTCTACTATAGCCTTTCAATGAAAGACTGCTAACGCAATGAAAAGATGTTTATAAAAAATATTTTTTAAGCTATATAATCCAACTTTGTCTTCTTTACATAAAGGAAATGGATCCACAGTTATTTAAATTTTCAGAATATTATTGCTTTTATTATAAAACTAAATAGAACAGTTTACAAAAGTGAAAAAAAAAAAAAAGTTGCTTAGTGTTTTGGGTTTACAATAATAAGAGACCATGAGATTAATATTTTGATTTATAAATAACCCCATGATGGAATGTTGACTTTTTTCAGATGTGACTTAAGCGTTGAGTATTTCTCACCTTTGTAACATGAAGGGGAAGCTGAAATATTTGAAATGTGGTTTTCTTTGGTATGTAATTAAACTCTAAGTGACCTTTCTGTAGTGAATCCATATATTCTAATTTTTAAAGCTTTGTGATTTACTAGTCAGGAAAACTTTTTCTGGTCTTGCACCAAAATTTCTATACAGGGACCACAGTTCCTTAATCAGAAGATCCTGTCACCATCTAAAGCCCAAGAAGCAGATGGTTTTCCCCATCCAGCTTCAAGTCTTGTAGCATAGTCCAGAAGGGCAAATGTGGTGCCTTTGCTACCATGAGAAGATACCAATTTATGCAACTACAGTTTTATTTTGGTTTAATAGCATTAGGTATTGTAAACATTCTGGGAAAGCTACTGTGTTTTTCTCCATGATGACTTTTTCCTGGGTTTGAAAATTCCAGGACAGAGTGGCTTTGCCACTTGGGAAAATTCTCCAGGATTTTTTGTTCATTTGGCACGGCTAAAGAATTTAGTACCTGACTCTTAAAATGTTGGAAATATTATCCTACTCAGTAGACACTGGAAATAAAGGAGAGAGATCCAAATGAACTGTGATATGCGGTCAGTGAATACTTACTGTCCCTGGCCTGTAGAACATTCAAATGAAGCAGTGATCAGTTATGTTAGCTGGCCTCTTCAGTCTTGTCACTTTCTGTTGACAAATCTTGTTACCTGAAGATTTTAATTCCTCATCGAGAGAATCACGGGAAAAATGTGTCTCCAAAAAGTGCAATTTTATGCCTAGAAGACAGTTATGGACCTATTTTAATGAGACGCATCTTGTGCCATACAGTATTTTCCGGGGGTGGGAGGAAGTTTCACAGTTCAGGACTCTGCTGGGCATTGTACACACAAGCAAAACCCGACGTTTACGCTCGCAGAGTGTTATCCTAGCAAGACGTTTACGCGAGTCGCCTGCAAAAAGCCGTCTGCCATGAGCCCTTTTCAGGCGTAAAGCCCTGTTGCGTGGTGAAAATACTGTCTGAAATCCCTTCAAGATCGCAAAGACGTGAAAAAGTTGCACAGCCTCTAACACACACACACACCCCACGCATACACACGAACACCCTTCTCTTTAGCCTCTCGTCGTTTCCCCGCATTTCATCATGCGGCCGCTACCAGCGCAGGGAGCGGCGTGCAGCCGGGGTGCCAAGTCCGCCGGGGGGAGGTCTGCAGCTGCCACCGCAGCACGTCCTTCTCCCACGAGCTGGGTCTGGGGACCCCGCACAGCTGCGGGGTGTTCACTTCAGCGGCGCGGCCCAGCCCTCACCCGTGGACGCCTCCGGCGACAGCGGGCAGAGTAGGAAAGAGGGCGGAGAGAAGCGGGACTGCCCCGCGGGCCCTGGCAGCGCCGGGCCGGGCCGCG